>CM066031.1:1559677985-1559772585 GCA_033557465.1 Ichthyophis bannanicus | reverse complement strand
GTAGTTCTTCTTTTCTAAAAAACATTACAAGTTTACTTTAATATAGATAAAGATCATAGGCCGGAGTTTTTTGGATTTGGAGTGGGATTGTCTACATTTAATTTTTCTAATTAAAATTCCCCCCTCTACAAAAATGACGCAAATTACTTTTGAGTGATTATTTTAAATCTTTCAAGGGCCACAAGGCCATGCTCAACGAGTGCTTCTTCCAGGTACCAGGTATATCCCAAACCAAGATGTTTCCATGTGTGTTTTAAGGATGCACCACAGTCTTAAAAAAAAGAAAAGACATTAAAATCTGATTAAACTAACCCATTTGAAAATATCACAAAAAAATTCCCTGGATCAGTTTGATGACTGTCACCCTAAAAAATGAGGGCAACTAGCGTTCAAAAAATGTGAAACCATTTTCCCTTTTCAAAAGTGAAAATCAAGTGTCCTTCTCCATTTGGGGTTAATGTTTACCTAAACCGTCTCTAATGTTACCACCGGCTGCTAGTTGCCCAGCGGGATTAAATGTGACGAATGGCCATATAAAACAGAGTGGGCGTTCCGGCGGCAAGGTAGCAAGAATCTGTATTGCGCGATAGTGGGATGCTGTGGCAATGTTTAACGCGCGTTAACCCTAAGTTCATGCCAGTGCCAGTGTAAGCAAGCTATAAAATGATGTAGCCCACTGCTTATTGCAATGACTGCAAAGGCAGAGGTCATGGGGTTCCATCCTGCAGTGGTGGTTATGTAAGAAGGCTGTCTGAGGCAATTCCTTTTAATCTAAATCAGTGCTATCTGAGGCATTTCCTTTTAAGTTAAATCAGTGGCTGCCAGGAAAAAACACCGCTCACAGTGCCGTAACCATAAGGTGCCACATAAGGCGCCCTATAAAGGTCACTCCACAGGGCACATTATAAGTGCCCTGTCCACCAGGACCGCCTTCTAATGTGCCCTATAGGGTGCTTTATATGGGCGCCCGATTATGGCCGCCTTAATGAAGCAACCCTTAAGGGTTACAGCACTGTGAGGGTGCATTTTGCTGGCAGCACTGATTTAAATTAAAAGGAAAAGGACCTCAGACCGCCTTATTAAATATCACCTACTGTGGGATCAAACCCAGGACCTCTGCCCTCTGCAGTTCATGGTTAAGTAATCAATGGGCTACATCTCTATAGCTACTAACAACCCGCTGGCTGGCTACAGACGACTGCAGGTCACCACAAACAACTGTCTTGCTGTGTGTTAACCAGGATAGGTAAACCCACCCGTACCCATGATGCACTGCACAATGCCGATCAGGCAGTCTGACAGCATTGATCACAAGATGGGGTATGCACCCCACACAGCACCTTTGGCCTGGTAGGGGGTACTGACCGCGTTGTGTGTTGTACTGTCACAGAGTAGCTACAGACCGTGACATTGTGGGTCCTGTGCTCACCCTGAGGGTGAGGTGGGACGCCCAGCACCAGGTCCGCAGCAACTGGCTTGGCTGAGATTAGGCTATGCTGCAGGTCCCCATCAGTGCCAGGTGTGATAGGTAATCCTTGCAAACACACCTAGGATACACCTGGTCCATCTGTATTTCCCAGTCACGTCTAGCCCTTGTGGATGATGATGCACCCAGATAGTGCAAATCCTGTTTGGGTGCCATGGTCACATGTTATAAGTGAAGGGGGGTGTTTGGACCCAAAAGCGGATTATGTAGCACTATCCAACCTGCTCTCTGTGGCTCAGGGTGGAGGACAGGATCTCCCACCAACAGATCCACGTTCTACATCTCTGCAATGGTGGCAGTAGAGAGGACCATCAACCCCAGTCCTGCTGGGTAACAGGCACTCTACAGGGCAGTCAATGCAGATCTGTACACATCACATAAGGCAATGGCAGAACACTGGAAAAGCTCAGCTGCCCCCCACCACTATCTGACCTTCACTAGCAGAGGGCACAGTCAGTCTCCACCCGCTGCACCCTGCAAGATGTTCCAGCCATACACATGCTAACTGCAGATAGTCTGCTAGCTAGTAAATAGTGCATGTTCCTGGAGGAACTGTGTGCACCCAAAAATGGGATGTGACGAGTGCACACACCAAGCAGGTATGTCAGTGATTGGGGTCCCAGAAAAGGGAACCCATAAATATCACTTAAGAGAAATACCGTATAGCACTCTGGGGGAACCTAGCCATGCCAGGGTCAATGCGCAGTCAGGGGGAGAGTGACCCCCCAGCATGAGAGGCTGTGGCCACCCTGTCCGTGCAGGGGGTGGTCGACCGGCACTACAAGGTCACAGCCCTTGTCCTATGCAAATGCATCCTGCCCAGGCTACCCTGTCCAGGCCATACCCACAGTACCTTGCTCCTCATTATGCACATTGGCAGGCTAACACTGGAAACAGTGCAAGCAATGTGGGCTCAGTAAGGTGTAGGCAGCCACAACACACTGGATAGACATACACACACTCCCACACCTATGCCAGCATTGTGCAAATATAGAGGTTTGTGGCAGCCCTGGCCGCCACTCCAGTCCTGGACACAGTGCGGGCATTGCTATGGTACGCAATACTGTTGTGGTCACTCCCCGGAGTGGTAAACACTGTCAGAAGCAAAAACTGAAACACACTCCACAGATATCAGAAAGGTTGCTATGATGAATCTCTGTCAACAAATCGTGTTTAACTTAGGATTTGTTAGCTGACATTAATCATAGCAACCTTTTGATAGATGTGGAACATGTTCCCAAGTTTAGGACGGCATTGCTAAGGTATGCAGGTGCCAGTATTGGGAGATGCTGCTCTGCACAGGGACCAACAGCCTGACTCTCCATGAGGCTTTGGATAGTGGAGCCTGTGGGTGTGGGTGTTTGTGCCCCTGTTGGCCGCTGCTCTAGGGCAGAGGTTCCCAACTTCGGTCCTGGCGGGCCAAACACTGTTCAGGTTTTCATGCTGTCCCTAATGAATATGCATTAGATACATTTGCATACAATGTGGGCGGTGCATACAAATGCAGCACAGGCATATTTACTAGGGACAGCATGAAACCTGAATGGTGTTTGGCCCTCCAGGACTGCAGTTGGGAAACTCTGCTCTAGGGATTGCACATGTCTATGGTGTTTGTGCTCTGTAGGGTAAAATATAGGCGTTTCAGGCATGTTTATTTTATCTGCAATAAAGGTTTATGTTTATGTTTATGTTTATTAAAACTTTATATACCGCCCAATACAAAATAGCATCTGGGCGGTTTACAATACATAAAAGCATTTAAAAGGAAGGCTGCGGAAAAAGAAACAGAAAAGAACGCCATAAAATCAAAGAACAGGGATAGAAACAGATAGCAGTCAGGGGATACAGAAGGCAGACCATGGAGGGAAGGAAGGGAGCACATAGACAAAACAAGAAGAAGCTCAGGAAAGAGGAATTAGGAACCTAACATAATTTACTAAGTAGGAGAAGAGGGTTGGGGCTGGAAGGTGGAGGTTGAAGGCAGACATGAAGGGAGGGGGGGAGACATTGACAACACACAAGGTGCAGGAAGGAGGGTTTAAGGATTTGACATGATTAGTCCTATGACTAAGAAGAGGACGGGACTGGAGGAGGGAGGTTAAAAGCAGAACAGAAACTGTGAGTTTTTCAACTTGGCTTTAAAGGATTGATAGGAGGTCTCTAAACGTAGGGAGTGGGGGAGTGAATTCCAAAGCCTTGGACCGAGAAAGAAGAAAGCAGAAGATCGAGTTAGTTCTAAGTGTGCTTGAGAGGGAGGGGAAGAAACATACGATTAGCGTGGATGGAACGTAGGGAGCGGTGAGGAGTATGAAGACGAACTTGATCAGCAAGATACAAGGGGACACCTGAGTGGATCACCCTGTGAACAAAGATAAGAACTTTAAATTGGACACGAAAAGGAACAGGAAGCCAGTGATAGTGTATTAACAAGGGAGTGACGTGATCAAAACGAGAAGCGTGAGAAAGAATACGAACAGCAGCGTTTTGGACCCGTTGAAGACGACAAATTTGTGATTGGGGAAGCCCAGCAAGACAGACATTTACAATAGTCAAGACGCGACATAACAAGGGAGATAAGCAGGGTGGCCAAAGAGGAAGGGTAAGGAAGGGGCGTACAGTACGAAGTTGTTCTTAAAGTAAAGAAAGAGCGCTTAAACACACAGAAGAAATATGTTCTTTAAAGGACAGGGAGGAATCCAGAGTTACACCCAAGTACCGCATAGAAGAAACAGTGGGTATAGGCGCAGAGGAAAATGTTGGGGAGAGGTTGGGTTGGGGAAGAACCAAAGGTGAACCAGATAGCTGAAGTTTTTTGCGAGGTTAATGTGCAGGAAGTTGGTCGAAAGCCAGGAGGCAACGGAAGAGAGACAGGAGTTAAAGGCAGTGATGTCAGGTGCAGCAGAGTCAGTGTGAAAGAGGAGAAAGATGTCGTCAGCGTAGAAGTGGGCAGAGACACCGTGCTGTTGAATAAGAAGAGCAAGGGGAGCCAGAAACACATTAAAGAGAAGGGGAGCAAGAACAGAACCTTGGGGAACACCACATGAAAGGGGGGTTGAAGGTGAAGACCCAGAACCAGTGTGAACCGAGAAGGAACGATTAGACAGGAAGGAGTGCAACCAACGGAGGACCCGGCCAGAGAGGCCGGCATCTTGAAGACGAGATAGGAGAGTGCGATGATCAACCAAGTCGAAAGCGGCGGAGAGGTCTAGTGAAACAGCAAGAGAGAGTAAACCACGGTCATGAGCAATGTGCAGATCGTTGAGGAGGGAAAGAAGAACAGATTCTGTGCTGTGACCTGGGCCAAAACCGGATTGACGGGGGTGAAGAGTGAAAGAAACCTCAAGGTGAGAAGAGAGTTGAGAGAAGACTAGTTTTTCCAAAAGTTTAGAGAGAAAAGGGAGGTTGGAGATGGGGCGCCAGCTGGAGGGAGAGGAAGGATCAAGGGAGCTGTTCTTCAGAATAGGATGGACAGAGGCGTGCTTCCAAGGGGAAGGAAAAGTACCAGAAGAAAGACTAGAGTTAAACAGTGAAATGATAAAGGGAGACAGAGCAAAGAGAGGGTTCAAGTAGCCAAGCAGAAGGAATGGGATCAGCGGGGGCAAGAGGTTTTACGGGTAGACAAAAAGACCTTAGAGAGAGTAGTGGGAGTGATAGGCTCAAAGGAAGACCAGTGATGTGAGAGAGGAGGAAGGGTGGAGGGGGAAGCGAGCGGAGTAGGAGAGGGGGGTGTCACAGAGGGGGGAGGGGATAGGGGAGGGGGGCAAGAAGGAAAAGAAAGACGAAGAGACTGAACTTTAGAAACAAAGAAAGTAGCCAGAGAAGAGGGATCTGGGATAGAAGGAGCGGAAGAAGGGATAGGGGAAGAATGAAGAGTAGAAAGAGAGCGGAGGATGGAATGCAATTGGCGGGAGGAATTTGAAGAAGTGGTGATAAGATTTGAAAAATAAGTCTGTTTGGCGGAATGTAGGAGGGAACGGTAATGATGGTGAGCAGAACGGAAGGAAGCTAAAGTAGAAGGGTCAGGGTGTTTACGCCATATACGCTCAGCTCGGCGAAGATACCTACGGTGAAGAAAAAGTCCTGAGTGAAACCAAGGGTGACGAGCAGAACGGTAGGGACGACGGGAGGGTTGTAGAGGGGCAATGGTATCAAGTGCAGTAGAAAGGGTCGTGTGAACCAGGAGTTAGCCTGGGAATCAGGTGAGAGAAGAGGAAAATCTGGGGGAACAGAGTATCAGAGATAGGAAACTGATAGAGAGTATCAGGAGTAATACGCCGGGAAGGATGGGAAGGAGACTTGGGAGAGAAAACTGAGGAAGAAGAAGGGTATGGAAGAGAAAAAAGGAGACATGAATGGTCTGTCCATGGGAGGGTAATAGAGGAAAGAGAGGAAGGGGAGAAAGGAGAGGATTGAGGGGAGATAAGTAGGTCCAAAGAATGACCAGCAGAATGCGTGGGAAAGGAGACAGATTGAGCTAGAGAAAGATCGGACAAAAAAGTCAAGAAACTACGATCCCGGGTGGTAGAAGGGGAGTCCACATGGACGTTAAAATCGCCTAAAATCAGAAGGTGAGAGTACAGAAGAGTAGCTTCAGAAATTGTGGCAAGAAGAGAATCCCAAAGCTGGGAAGACAAGGAGGGTGGAACATAGACTAGGAGAAAATAGAGGGGAGAAGACGACCCTAAACGGAGAAGTAAAGATTCAGGATAGTGCAGAGCAGGAGAGGTAAGCTCCTGGAAGGGAAGAGAGGAGCGGTATAAAACGGCAATCCCTCCGCCACTCCTGCCCCGGCGAGGGGTAGATAGAGCGGAGTAGCCAGGGGCCAAGCAGCGGTTAAGAAGTGGCTCCTCGCCATCTCGCAACCAGGTTTCGGTGAGAAAGAAAGCATCAAGAGTATATTGGGAAAGGAGATCTTGGATCAGGATGGTTTTTGAACGGAGGGGAACGGCAATTCAGAAGGGCAAGCTGTAAGAGCAGAAAAGACTGAGGGGACGAGAGACATGGAGAATGGCTAGCGCAGGGAACCAGGTTAGAAGGGGTTCGAGAATGAGAATTGAGGTAAACAGGAGCTGAGGAGATAGGAGGAGCGCCAGTTCTAGTGCACTGGAATTGCAGACATGGTGAAAAGAGACCAAATTAAAAGAAGGGGAAGAAGTGTAGGGGTAAAGCCGCTGAGCAACCTACCACGAAGATAGGGGGCCCAGGAGGCCGGCACACCGGTAGCAGAGAAAGAGGAAGGACGCACGGGTTCAGCTGGGTAACATATGGGGACAAGGTTGGCAGGAGCCACAGCTGGGACTTGAACTTGTGATCTTCTGCCCCTGAACCCACTGGCTGTGTGTACTGCACCAAACTGTTACTACAGGGGCAGATCATTCCCTGGGGATACCATGACTGTTCGTCAGACAGACCTTGTCTGTTGCAGTGCACGGCACCCACCTAAATGGGGCTTGGCCGTGTTCTGCTCTGGGCTGATGCCACTGCGCCCTCCACCACCAGCACCCCTCCGCCACCATGCTGACATGCCCTTCTGCCGGTGGTGCTGGTAGTGCGCAGTCCCAGGCCATCCAGTGTGCTGGTAGGTGGCTGACTATGGTTCATGATGTGGGGTAGGGGTGCATGCATAGACATCAACACTTCTCCCCGGCACCGCCTGCCAATGTTATGTGCCCTTTGGGGTATTTGCTGGATACTATCCCCTGGGACACTGTGGGACACACACTCGTGGCCATGTTTGCCCTTGGTCAGTTGCTGTCCTGCTGGTTTTCTGCTTCCACATTCCTATGTGTCCCCTAGGCATCTGCCTAGCCCACCCTGTGCCCCAGCTGCCACACTACATGTCCTGCCTGCAGGCCCCTGTACCCCATTTGCAACCTACATAAGAACATAAGATATGCCATACTGGGTCAGACCAAGGTCCATCAAGCCTAGTATCCTGTTTCCAACAGAGGCCAGTCTAGGTCATACGTACCTAGCAGTTTCCCCAAAAGACACAGGTTCCACAATGCTTGTACTGGGTCAAGCATTGATATCCTGGGTCCCTTCTTAATAATGGTTTATGGACCTTTCCTCCAGGAACTTGTCCAAACCTTTTTTAAACCCAGCCACACTAACAGCCTTTACTACATCCTCCGGTAACAAATTCCAGAGTTTGATTACACGTTGAGTGAAAAAATATTTTCTTTATTAGTCTTAAATAGTTTACCCTGTAGCTTCATTGCATGTCCCCTAGTCTTTCTATATTCTGATAACGTAAACAATCGATCTACGTTTACCCGTTCCACTCCGTTCATTAATTTATAGACTTCTATCATTTCTCCCCTCAGCCGTCTCTTTTCCAGGTTAAAGAGCCCTAACCTTTTTAGCCTTTCTTCATAGGAGTATCCTTCCATCCCCTTTACCATTTTGGTGGCTCTTCTCTGAACCTTCTCTAACAACTCTATATCCTTTTTAAGATACGGCGATCAGAATTGCACACAATATTCAAGGTGCGGTCTCACCATGGAACGATATAGAGGCATTATAATATCGTTTGTTTTATTTTCCATTCCTTTCCTAACATCTTGCCTGGTGAAACCCATCCGCCCCTTCTGCTGGCCTTCCCCGCATCATTCCCCTCCCCCAAAGATTACAACTAGTACTTTTCACCCCCCCTCCCCTATTAGACTCTTAAAACACATGCATCCCGTATAACTTGAAGACAGCTCCCCAATGCAATATCAAGCACATCAATACATAATTGGGCTTATAGTTAGATATTACAAAACACAGAACACAGAACCAACTAGAGACCAAGCAAGCTCGGCTCTCTAAGGGTCTCTGGTACCGATCTTCATCCGAATTCAACAGGATAGTTTCCCGGCCTTGATTGTCCGCTATATTCCCACATCCATCCATGTGTGTGTGTTCTGATAGAAAGGTCCGGAGTGCATCACCGTTGTCAAATGTCCGCGTAATGTTGTTGTACGTGACCCGCATTCTTGCCGAATAGAAGAGGCCGTATCTTGCTTGCAGTTTCTGCATCAAGGGCCTGCACGCCAGGAGCTCTTTACGTCGGTCTACTGTTCACTTACTAAGGTCCGGGAAGAAGGAAATCCGACGACCCTCAAGCTGCACCATTTGCCTCTGCTTAGCTGTCTGCAGGATTTGTAAGGCCTGGGGATATCGAAGTAATTTGATAACAAACGGACGCGGCTGCTGCTGCGATTGCTGCATGCAGTTGGTGGCATGGGAGGGAACTCGGTGTGCGCGCTCAATTTCCAAGGGTACAGTGAAATTGATTTGCAGCAGTTCTGGGATAAGCTTCCCCATATAGGCAACGGGATCAGCACCTTCCCGACCCTCCAGTATTCCAGTTACTCTGATGTTATTACGTCGGGCCCGGTTATTTTGGTCTTCCATCTGTATTTCCAGCGCTGCCACCCGTTTAGCTAAGGGGCCTACCTGGGTCATCATGGCCTCATGCCTTGTAACCTCGGCCTCAACTTTAGTTATGCACCCGTTTAGATCTTTTAGAGCCTCTTTAACCTCCTGCACATCGGTGTGCAATTGCGTCAGAGCATCAGAGTTTGTGGTGAGCATGTCTTTAACAGATTTTAATTCAGAAAGGATTTCTCTGATCCCATCAGACGACTCCTTCTCCGGCGCCATTTTCTGCGGGGATGCTGCCTCCTGTTTCGAGCGCTTAACAGCTTGTCCAGCTCCTTGATGGAATTCTAACTTGGCTGGTTTTAACGCTGCCATTATCACGGGTCTGCTCGTGAAATGTGCTGTTTTTGAGCAGCCGAATGGAGGGGAAGAGGCTCAGGATACTTTACTCAGGGTAGGAGCCACCCTTATAGTCGGCCATCTCCGCTCGCGGCAAGCTCCGCCCCCTTTCCATTCCTTTCCTTATCATACCTAGCATTCTATTTGCTCTCTTGGCCGCCGCTGCACACTGGGCTGAGGGTTTTAACATGTTATCCACAATGACGCCTAAATATTTTTCCTCGGTGGTGGTACCTAATGTGGAACCTTGCATTGTATAACCATAGTTTGGGTTGTTCTTCCCTAGGTGCATAACTTTGCACTTGTCTACATTAAATTTCATCTGCCATTTTGATGCCCAGTCTTCTAATTTATCAAGATCCTCTTGCAATTTTCCACAATCCTCTTGGGTTTTAACAACTTTAAATAGTTTTGTGTCATCTGCAAATTTGATAACCTCACTCGTTATTCCACTTTCCAGGTCATTTATGAATATGTCAAAAAGCAGCGGACCCAGCACAGATCCCTGGGGTACACCACTATTCACCTTTCTCCATTGGGAAAATTGTCCATTTAGCCCAACCCTCTGCTTTCTATCTCTTAACCAGTTCTTGATCCACAGTAGTACACTGCCTCCTATCCCATCGTAGTGCCCTCTCATACTTGGGCACTATGATGTTGCTGCACATGTATCACTACCATTACTTTTCTTGGTTTCCCTGCTTTTGCCGCACATTGCTGACTGAAATGGTCTCTCTCCCCTGCAAATGTGCCTCTAGTGCGAGGTTTTCACCGGCGCTAATTTTCATGGCGTTAGTGTGCATGGGGCCACTCTCCGCCCATTGACCCCTTATCTCCACCCCTAGGGAGCCTTACTTTGCCCTCTGGGGAGCCGTACTCCACCCTCTGCGCACTTAACGCCACAGGGGACGTTATCGCGCAATACGTGACGTTCTCACACAGTAATGCACCATTATCGTGCGATAACGTCCCGTATCGCTAGACATTAGCACTGTTTAGTAAACACACCCCCATATGTACCAATCCTCTTCAGCAAGAATAGTGTGCCTTCTGATGTCCTGATTCGCGTTATGCGGCTATTAGTGATTTCTTAAGTGGTTCTGTTGCAGCTAAAATTTTCTCCATGATTTCAGGGGCCAGTAACTAGTAGTATGGTCATGCTGCAGACATCTATCATGCAGTGCAGCAGTGCAAGTTGCTTGGCAGAGGATTCAGTGTCATTGCGTAAGAAAGCTTTTCCATATCAGCCATCAAATGCAAAGAACATGGTGACTGTTAGTGTTGCTGGATGAGCTCCTTGCTTTACGTTTGCAAGCTTCCTGAGTATGTTGTTCTAGGACCTAACTTTGCTTTTGGCTTTATCCATGTGTGCTTTGAAAGAAATCATGTGACATACTGTTACTCCAAGATAAACAAAATACAACTAAAGTATGAGTGCTACCCAGATACAGCTGATGATGAACTGTGTACTGGCCTCATGGTTCTAGAGACTAAAGTGGCATATGTGCATTTTAGCTAGATTTCTGTGTAAGTGGTTATTTATCGAATTAGGCTGAGTGCCTAGCAGGTGCTCAGGTTTGCACAACTTCATTCAAATCAAAACTCTCGGTTTGGCAGTAATGCTTGGGTCATCAACATAGATAAAACCTGCTGTGCAAAAACAAAGTGGCTGCACGACCCAAGATGCAAACTAGACAGTCGCCTAGAGTGCCAACGCTCCCAGAGCCCCCACTGCTGCCCCCCTCTCTGGGCCCTGCAGTGACGGCAATATCATTTAAATGCCAATGCAGCACTTATCTGAACTCCATGGCACTGCTTTGCTCTTCCTGCTCTCTGTGACCTGCCGCTCCCGCTCCCTCAGTACAGAAGCAGCCCTATGCAAACCAAAAGTCTGCATCAAAGGGAGCAGAAGTGGTGGGTCACAGAGAGCAGGAAGAACAAAGCTGTGCCAGAGCGTTCGGGTAAGCTCTGTGTTGCTGTTAAATAGCACTGCCACAGGTCCTGAAAAGGGGTAGCAGTGGTGGCACAGGGATGGCGGTGAGGCAGAGGGAGGGAGCAGGATTACGAGTTTGACTAAGGTGCCTTGCATTGGCCCTGCTAAAAGGTAGTGTAAATTCATTTCCTTCTAGTGTGTACTGTTGCTACCCTCAGCTCTGTTGCTTGCAGAATTTGATGTAACATTGTCATTTCTCAAGTAGATATGTTATCAGTCACATCAGACAGGAACCTTTTAAAAGAACATAAGAACTGCCATAATGGTTAAGACCAAAGTTTCATCAATCCATTGTCCTATTTGCAACAGTGGTAAACCCAGGTCACAAGCACCCCAAAGAGTAGAACAATTCTATGCTGTTTACCCCAGGGATAAGCAGTGGCTTTCCTCCAAATCTATCTGGTTAATAATGGTTTATGGACTCTTCCTCCAGGAAGTTTTAAGACTGCTGTTTTTAAAGCACGTCATTGCAGATGCTTGTTGGGTGACTGGGCACAGATGTCCTCTAGGTAGAGGCTTTGCTTGAGTTACAGGCTTCAGGTTTCACAGGGCGAAGATCTTCAGGAGGGGATGATAGAAGACACAAATGGCCCCACTTAGCAGCCCTCATTTATTAACAGCAAAGTATAACATCAAACCACATTCACAATTCCTTTCCCCCTATCTAGGCCCCCACCAGGGGTGGGTGGCATCAGGGCAGAGATACAGTCCCACAGGTTCAAAATAGTCTGTGTCAGGGCATGCATCTCTCTGCCTTGAGGCCTTTCAAATATGAGGTCTGGCATCAGGGCGACAGTCACACTGTTCTGCTGCACTTCATGCCTGAGGGTCTATAGGTGCAGAAGGATGTCAGGCTATCTAGTGCTCAGGGCTGCCTCATGGTGGAGCATCTGGAGACTAGCCACAGGGGCCACTGCTGTGCCACAGCCCTAGGAAGCTGTGACAAGCATTGCAGCCTGTGGCTGCCACCACCACACCCCCCATCCTTCCTAACTCTATTTCCCCTCTCCCTACCACAGCCACCCCCTTCCCCCAGCCACCCATCCCCATCCCCCCTCCTTCTCATGTGGCCAACAGACCCTCTGACACATCTTCTAGGTCAGACAGTCCATTTGGGTCAGTCAAAACGCTGCCTCCTCATCTTCCTCATCCTGGGAGGTGTCAATGACAAGCCATCCATTGATGCTACTGCCCATACTGGCTACTACCACCTCAATGGTGGGGGGTGCCGCACATTGACAGTGTCCGCCGACTTCAGTTCAACTTGTCCCCCAGTTACTTCACCTGCCTGGTCTGGGCCAATGTCCTGTCCTTCATCCTCAACCACCAGCATGACATCAGTTGCTGCAAGGGAAATGAGGGACACATATTACAGCCTGTTATCACTATGCCCTCTGCCCATCCTGTCACCATGGTTGTTGCTTCTCTATGCATCCCTAGCACTACCCTGTGTTGCTTTTGTGCCATGCCAAGGACAGCTGTGTTCCATGAGCTTGAGCAACTGCACTCATGCATCATGTCCTTACCTTGATGTTCTGTGAACGTCTGCCACAGCCTTGCCAGTAGCCATAGCCTCTTTCTCCGAGTGGCCCTGAAATGAGTTATCAGGGCCTCATTATCTCACCTGATCCTGTAGCACCTGGGCTGACAGAGGCACTATTAATGTTTCCATGCCCTTTTTGCTTGGCATCTCCCCCTCCCTCACACTCATGCCATACATCTGTCCCAACACCAGATCTTAGCAACTGGGATGGTTCCATGCAATATTCTATTGTGGGCATATACCTCGAGTCCTGTCTTTGGGTCTGACTGCACTATGGCTTTACTGCTCTGGTCACCCATGCACCAGGAGGACATGTTGGGTCCCTCCACTGCCTAGCTCCTGCCTGTCACTGCACTCCTTGTACATGCATCACTATTCTGCCTGTTTTCTGTTCCACGTAGGCATGCTACTATTGACCTGCGTGCTCCTTGTCCCTCAGACCACTTTTTCCCTTCCTATGCCCTCTCATGTTGTGGCCAGTGCATCTGCTGTGGCCTGAACTATGGTTTGAGGGGACGGTGTCCCCATTCTTGTCAGGCAACCTGACCCATTCCTTCCCCCTATGTCTGGCTCCACTTATGTCTGCTCTCTACTTGTTTACTGCCCCATATAGGTGCCTGCTGATACTCCCTCTCATGCTTACTGTCATACTTACTGGCTGAGCATCTGGTGGATCATAGGCCAGATCACCTGTGCCTCCTGCTGGCTAACTCGGTGCCCATGAGGTGCTCCTTATTCTCCAGCACCAGGCGACAGAGGTGCTTAGTCTCCTTGAGAGAAGTTGGACATTCTTTTCGCCATTGTCCAAAAGTCTCACCATTTCCTCATGCCCACACATGTTTGCATATCATCGCTGCAGCCTGGATATCCATGGGCTTATGTTTGTGAGTGGCACCTTAGCTATCTTCCATGCTGTATTCTACAATAAATGGACAAGCAGCTACCTCATCCAGCTTGTGTGTCCATTCTTTTGCACATTTACATTGCTATTTGGCACCTGCACTGTCCATACACAGGCCTGGTTCTGAATTGCCTACATTTGCTGCAGACTCCCACTCCAAGCTCAGTACATCCTTTGTAAAATGCTCTTCTATATGTCTATGCAGGTGACTGTGTTGGTGCCAGTAGTCTGGAGATGCTCCCACCTTCATGCGTGGATGGTAAGACAGCCTTCAGGCATTCCTCTGTCAATTTCAGCCCGACTGTTGAGATTTGACCTCCTTCAGTTCTTGCCAAATACGTACTGATCTTGACGATCTTGTCTTACATCAACTTATTGTAGCTACAGTACCTCTCCTTACAATGATCAATTCTTCTGACAGATGACAGAAGGTGATGGTAAATGGAGCTCACTCGGATGAAAGGAGGGTGATTAGCGGGGTGCCTCAGGGTTCGGTCCTTGGCCCGGCACTGTTCAATGTATTTGTGAATGATATTGCTGAAGGACTGAATGGAAAAGTCTGTCTTTTTGCAGATGACATGAAAATTTTCAACAGAGTGGACTCCCCTGAGGGAGTGGATAACATAAGGAAAGATCTACAAAAGCTGGAAGAATGGTCTAATGCTTGGCAGTTAAGATTTAATGCGAAGAAGTGCAGTGTCATGCACTTGGGAAGCAGAAATCCAAGGGAAATGTACGCGATAGGGGGCGAGAGGTTGGTGTGCATAGACCAGGAGAAGGACCTTGGTGTGATTATTTCTGAGGATCTCAAGGTGGCAAAACAGTGCGACAAGGCAGTGGCAAATGCCAGGAGGATGTTGGGTTGCATACAAGGAAGAATTACCAGCAGAAAGGAAGAGGTACTAATGCCACTTGGAATATTGTGTTCAGTTTTGGAGACCATATCTTGCAAAGGATGTAAAAAGACTGGAAACTGTTCAGAGGAAGGCAACCAAAATGATTTGGAGCCTGCGTCAGAAGCCTTATGAGAAGAAACTTGAAGACCTAAATATGTACACTTTGGAGGAGAGGAGGGATAGAGGAGATATGATACAGACCTTTAAATACTTAAAGAGAAATAATGAACAAACGTCTTCCAAAGACGAGGAATCTGTAAAACTAGAGGGCATAACATGAAGCTGCAAGGTGGTAAATTGAAAGGCAATGTCAGGAAATACTTTTTCACTGAAAGGGTGGTGGATGCTTGGAATGCCCTCCCGATGGAAGTGGTGGGGGCAAATACCGTAACAGAATTCAAAATGGCATGGGACAGACACAGTGGATCCCTTTACAGCAACAGGATAAAATCAAAATAAACATAACTATCTAAATTCTTAACAAACAGGGGTGTCCTACAAGGAGCAGTGGGTTCACCCCTAAACAAAGACATGGGGAGGGGGGCCTGCACGGAGCGGCAGGTGCACCTACTCTTGCTATCTTACTGGGAAGACTAGATGGACCATACTGGTTTTTATCTGCCGTCATTTACTATGTTACTATGTTCAGTATAGCACAAAAATATTCACATGGGTCACTATCTCCTTTTATAGGCTGTCTTTAAGTGCAGTAGACGTCTATGCAGTATCCTTTTCAAATTTTTAGAGGACCTTCCACATCAGGACTTCATCCTCTTTAGAAATTTATTTATATTCTCTTATATACCATGCTATTCTGCATCAGTGCAGTTTACATTGAACAAACTGAAATTACATTGAACAGGGCATTATAACTTGGAGATAACTATTTTACAGAGAACATGGGCTATGGAGGGTTAAGTGGCTTGCCCAAGACCACAAGGAGCACCTGTGGGACTAGAAACCCCAGTCCTTCCGGACCAAGGTTGCTGTCCTCTAGTGGGATTTGAACCCCTGACTTTCCAGCCTGAAGTACCTTGCCCCAACCACTAGGCTACTCCTCCACTCTGAATTATAATGAATGAATGAATGAATTATACTGCATGTTCTAAATCATTGACCTGAGCTGAAGGGCCCGCATACTACATTTCCTGCTATTTCAGATCAATATGCTCAGTCTGCTGAGACTACCTCTTTGTTGCTGCTTCTTCCCCCCCATCCCCACCCGCAGCTCATATGCCTTCAGACAAGCAAATCTGCATTAGGCAGGGAACTCCTGATTACTGTTGTTGTTCTCCACACTTCTATAAGTAGAAAGCCAACTCATACACGTCCGAGAACATTCCACACTGCACAGCCAGAGGGAGGGCAGGCAGGACAGACTTGTGTTCTGCTACTGTTTCCACCTTTCACTCCCTGTAACCTATTGTTTCACAAAGGAATGTCCGGCCAATCGGCTGCAGGGGGAGAAAGTAATAGCAGCAGTGCAAGAAAGTAGCATCAGTATTGCATGCTGATTGCCAATGCTGCAATTAGTGTGAAGCACTACTACCACCTCAACAGGTAGGGTTAGGTGCACCTGCGGTAATTGCCAAGGGCTGGAACGTGAGCTAAGGGACCTGCCTGCATAGTAACTGTCAAGCACATGTTGACCATGTCCCTGACAATTACTATAGTGCAGTGGCACTTAAAACACATTGATTTTGACTCAAAATGCACATTAGGATCAAAGAAATTCTGCATCTCAGTAAAAGGGGTCCCCAAAAGGCATATAAACAGAATATGGTCTAATTTGTTATGTTTCACCTTTCATCTGAAAATGATATTCTGAGGTGCAAAACATTCACATCAAAACTACCTGCAAATTTGACTAAATTTACTCTGTCCAGTAGAGATGTGCATTTCTTAACATGCATTCAGTATGTTAGTGTACCATAAAACATTTAATTCAAAGAAAGTAAATTTAAAGCAGTTAGCCTTTGAATTATTATTTTTTACTTATTATCAGCATTTATCTCACACCTTTCCAGTAATTGATCAAGGTGAGTTAAATCAGGCACTGTAGTATTTCCCTTTCTCCAGAAGGCTTGCAATCTAAGGCTGTATCTGAGACAAGAGAGGGTTAAGTGACTTGCCCAAGGCCACAGAGAGTGTCAGTGGGATCTGAACACTGTTCTAACACCAAGCTCCCCCTCCACTCCAGAATTTAGTGTACATAAAGTCAATCTGCATGTCTTTTAAAAAGTTCTAACACCACTAAATATATTTTAATTAACATGGATGTGTGAAATGAACAGTAAAAAGTCCAAAAGGTAGGGTAAAATTCCAAACAAACCAAAAAGAAGCTGATTTTTTTTGCCTGTGCACATTCCTATTGTCCAACAGTAAGTTGATGGATCATAATTCAAATGTGCAATCACCCAGGATGTCTTTTCTGCATTGAGCTCCTTATAGCCTAAAACAAATAAAATACTACCTGTGGGTTTACCTTACCATGTGTAGTTTAATAATTTACTGCTAAGTTATATTAGACTTCCCAAATGGGTTATTCATTGACAATTAACAACGTGTTGACTAGATTGTAAGCTCTGATGAGCAGGGACCATCTTTTGTGTGTCTGGCAAGCAGTGCGTATGTCTTGTAGCGCTACACAAATGTTCAGTAGTAGTAGTAATGTCAAGTGGTGTTTTTTACTTTCCCGTTAACACATTAGTCAAAGCTCCCAAGGAAGCTTTCAAGGGTCCGTGAATGGTGAAAGTAGTCTACTATCTCCGATTCCTTTTTAAAAATGATCAATCCCCCCTCCCAGATATAGCTGCAACTTAAATGCTTTTTTTTTTAAATTGTGTGTCTACCCCAGATCCCCCTGGCTCCCTGACTCTACCACCTCAATCTCTTGGCACATACCACTAATCCCTGGAATATAGTGGGGGTAGGAGAAATTCCCTGTCGCTCCTGCATCAGTGACTGCTTCTTCGAAAATGGTGGCCTTCATACTCCTAGAGGTAGTACCATAGGATGGTTACTAGCGGCATGAAGGTTACCATTCTTGAATAAGGAGCCACCCAGGCAGGAGCAACCAGTGATCACTTCTCAAACAAGAAACCCTGCCAATTCCAGTGACAGAAGGTTGCAGTGTCTTCTCCCTGGAGTAGTGATCAGAAATAAAAAGAACGCACCCTTTGACCAACTTTGACACCTTCCCCTGCGTCAGGATTCTGTCTTTTCCTTCTAAGGAAATCTACATATGTAACGATATAGAAATCCCTTCCCCCACACATATAAACACACACACACACTTGCAAACTTATGCAAGACAGAGGATAACAACCACCCTCTCTCAACTCTAGCAGTTACTATATCGTAAAGTTGGCACAAACTATACTAGCAACCTCATATGAGATATGGTCCACTGAAATGGTTCACTGTTTTTGCTTCCCTCAACATGTCCTTGTAGTCCTTAATAGTCTAATGTATTGTCTTATCTTGTTATGACTAGTATCTTGGTGCTTATCTGTATAAAATCTTTGCTGTAAGAAGGTTAAAAACCAACTAGAATGTTAATAAGGTTGCTTTTCCCATCATTACTTACTATAAATGTGCTTCATGTTGCCAAGTTTATTCTGAGCTGTTTCAGGTAATCTGAGCCAAATTCAAGCCCCTAAACATATTTCCATTTAAACCATCTATTCCTAGAAATTTCACATAGTAAACCTTAGTCATTAACAAGCTCCATAAACACAATGTGCCAAAACAAACCCTACTTTGATTTATTATTTGAACGCAAAGTTAGCTATATTTTCTTAAGACATACTACCATATGAAGGAGAAACATCAGTGCAAAATGAGTTATATCTGAGACTCTTTCATGCTACAAAGGAAACATATAATTTTCTGCAAAACATGTAATTTAATTTGCAGTTTAACATAGCACTACACTGTATTTTCTAAGAAAAGAATTTACAAAAGAAGGCTTATGGAATTCTCTTACAAATTAGATTTTGCAAATAACTTTGTTATTTCTGATGTTTTGCTAGTTGTCTTATTATTCCCGGGATGATACTAAAATAATGAAAATAGGCAGTATCCAGTATCTTTTGTGTGAGGTCCTTAATTTTAAATTAATGGTTCACTGCATTTGGGGGCATATTTACTAAGCCGCGCATTTCCCCGGCAGATAAATGGTGAAGAAGTAGAGAATGTGGCACCTCAATGGGTCACGTTAGCTGCACCCATGATGCCTACAAAACATGAGGTTACCACGCGCTGTCAACACTTATGGTAACCACATATTACAATCATGCCCACTGTCCATCCACACCCCGCCCACTTGTACAAGAAACATATGGTATACAGATAGAGTAGGTATTTTCTGCGCTATCTGCATTTGGCACACATTAGCTGTTACCGTGGCACCTTTTTCCTGCACTACTGCAGTGCTAACAGCTAACTCAGCTTAATAAACATACTCCTTGGACATTTAGGGGCATGTTTACAAACCTGGGCTACTGGTTAACATTTGCTATTTGTAACTAGGTCCCAATGAATAACATGGAGACTAGCTACAAATAGTGCATGCTGTTAGCTCAGCTTAGTAAACATGCCCCTTAGCATTTAGTATTAATGGCTCGCTAGATTGGTACATTTTGGGGCATGTTTACTAAAGTGCAGTAATGATTAATGTGTCATTCAGAACATGCTAATGGCCAATGTTAATGGTTACCACGTGCTAAAAGCAGTCAGTGTGGTAAAAATCCCATGCTAACTGCTTAGTACATGATGGAGCAGAGACTGGGCATGTTATGGGCAGAAAGTAGGCATGAATTACACATTGTGGTTTGCGTGTGGTACTTACCGTGTATAATTGTCAAAGTTGTAGTTAACGTGGCTGCATTCAAATTCATTCCAAATGAAGTTTACATGAGTTAAGGAATTTTTCTGTGTGGTAAGTGTAGAGGACATGCTCACCATGCCCTGAAAGCGCATGGTCTTTGCATTTACCGTATGTTAGTGTTCACTTCTAATGCATGGTAAGTGCAAAAACTTAACGCACTTTCATAAACATATCACTTAGTATTTAAGGAGGAAAGTGGTATGTAGGCTCTAGCTACAAGTGTGGCCAATTTGTTTCCTTAGCGAAAGCATAGTTACTCACCTGAAGCAGGTGTTCTCAAAGAACAGAAGGCATCAGTCCTTACATATGAATAACGCCAGCACCGACGGAGCCAACGTGGTAACCTCTCACCAGGTTTCAAAGAACGCCTTTTGGAGATCCACCACGCATGCATGGTCACCTTCCTACCCAAGGGTGCCATCTTGCCTCAGTATGATGACATAGCTCAAGATGGCAAAAAGAAAAGCAACTCCACGGGGAGGAGGGAGAGTTGTGAGGTCTGATTCCTGCTGTTCCTGGAGAGCACCTGCTACAGGTGAGTAACTATGTTTTCTCCAGGAACAAACAGGAAGTCAGTCCTCATATATGGGACTCCCCAGCTACAGGCTACTGAAAAAAACCTATAAAGCCATGGGCAACCCAAAAAGCAAACTGTGAAGAACAGCAGAAAAACCTCAGCAGCAACCACAACATCGATCAGTTAAACCAGCTCTCCAGTAGCCTGGAAACAAGAAGGGCTGGAGGGTAGGAGTTGCCTTAAACTCCAGACAGATGATGGAGTACCGCCTGGACGAATTCACTGTCCTGCCGGGATGCCTCCTCCGGGCAGTAATGCACTGCGATGGTGTCGACTGAGGACCAAGTGGTGGTCCGGCAGTTCTTCTGCAAAGGAACTGAGCAGAAGTTCACCACAGATGCCACCATAGCCTAGACACTGTGCGCCATGACATGGTGCTCCAGCAAAAGACCAGCCTGCTTGTAGGTGAAGGCGATGGAGTCCACCACCTAGGTTGACAGGGAACACTTGGAGACCACTACGCTCAGGCAATTAGGGTTGTAGGAAATAAAGAGCTGTGAGGAGCGGCCAGGGCTGGCCCGTCCATTGAGCAAGAATGTTATTGGCACAGGGCCCCGTGCTTCAGGGGGCCCTGTGCCAACAACATCCTGCGCGCTGCTCACCTCCTTTAGTGGCACCCGGCAGGCTTAGCACAGCTCTTTACAGCCGCCGAAGTAAAGAACGTTGTTCCCTTCACTTCGGCAGCTGTATTGTAATGAATAAAGATGAGCTGGTTGATATATTATCCAGACACTCATTAAGAGGTATGTTAACATTATGCTAACATTTATGCAAATGAGGCCCCGCAATGAGCCTCTGCATATGGCCCTGCACCCCCTTTGGGGGGTGATGAGGCTTGGTTCACTCCAGATAGTAAGTCAAGGCCTGCTTACAGTCCAGAGTGTGGAGAGTGGTCTCCGCCCTGTTAGCATGAGGCTGCAGGAAAAAGGTGGGAAGCACCATCTCCTGGTAGAGATGGAATGGAGAAACCACTTTAGGGAGGAGCTTACGGTTTGTCAGGAGCACCACCCTATTCCTGTAGAACCTTGGATAAGGGGCATGAGCCACCAGATCCTGGAGCTCACTGAATGTATGCAGATGTGAACGCCACAAGAAGACCACCTTCCAGGACAGAAATCAGCGGCTCAAAGGGTGGAGCAATAAGCTTAGAGAGAACCACATTGAGATCCCACTCCACCACTAGCAGGCGGATGGGTGGTCGAGAGAGCAGGAGACCCCTCAGGAAGCGAGCCACGAGAGGCTGGGTGGAGAGGAGCTATCCCTTGATGGGATGATGGTGCGCTGACAGTGCACTGAGGTGTACCCTAATGGAGTTAGAATTCAGACCAGCATTGGACAAGTGTACCAAGTACTGCAGCACCAACTGGACAGAACAGAAGAAGAGGTTGGCACCCTTTTCCACACACCAAACAGATAATCTACGTCACTTGAAGGCATATGCTTGTTGAGTGGAATCCTTGCGGGATGCCAGTAGGACCTCCTCCACCTCCCTGGTCAAGTCGAACTGGGTCAAGGCTACCCTTTCAGCAGCCAGGCTGTCAGGGCTAGGGACCCTGGGTTGCTTTGCAGGAGAGAGCCATCCTCCTGCGACAGCAGATCCAGGGCACACCCCAGGTGAACCGGGGGGTGCCTGAGACAAGCTGAGGAGCAGGGGAAACCATGGCTGCTGGGGCCACCGGGTCTATGAGGATCAGGATGGCCCAGTCAAGCTGGACCTTGAATAGGGTCTTGGCAATCAGGGTTGAAGGAGGTTAGGCATAAAGAAGGCCCTCCATCCACAGGATGAGAAACGCATCGGCTGTCACCCGGGAGGGGTGTGGCATCCTGGAGCAGAAGTGGGGCAACTGGGCATTGCCAGGGCAGGCAAAGAGATCCATCACAGGAAGGCCCCAGTCACGAAACAGTCAGCTGGCCACCTGTTGGTTGAACCACCACTCGTGGGGTTGAAAAATACGGCTGAGCCGGTCCACCAGGGCATTGTCCTGGCTGGGGAGATACACAGCCCTGAAGAGCATCCCACCCTCGCTGGAGAAGGTGCAGAAGCGGATCACTTCCCAGCACAGGAGGGACAACCCCGTGTCCTCTTGCTTGTTGACACAGAACATCACCACCTGATTGTCTGAATCAGAACCAACTGGTTTCGCAAGTGGTGCTGGAAGGCCCGGAGAGTGTAGGCAATGGCTCGGAGATTTAGAAAATTGATTTGCTGGAGGCTCTTCACTGCCAACCACAGCCCTGAGTGTGAGGTTGTCACAGTGGGTCCCCCAGCCCAACTTGGAGGCATCCATGGCGAGGACCCTCTGAGGAGTTTGGGCCTGGAAGAGCATTCCTGCCAGCAGATTCTGTGGCTGTTTCCACCAGCCAAGGGACCCGGCAAGTGAACAGGTGACAGTCACCCTGTCCTGCCTGAGACCACTGGGAGCAAAGGGCCCACTGGGCCGGACGCATGTGGAGATGGGTGTCAATTGTGCACATTTGAGGCCATGTGCCCCAGGAGGTGCAACATGAGCTAGGCAGAGGCCAAGTTGCAGCCCTGAACTTCCTTTGCAAGGGCTGCTAGGTGCTGGGCCCTACTGAGAGGAAGGAAGGCTACGAACTCTACACCTTGGGTCGGCTGCAAGTGGGATTTGGGGTAGTTGATGACAAACCCTATGTGTTCCAGAATGAGAATGGTGCAGCGTGCCGCCTGCTGGACTTCATTGCCTTTAACCTTTCTCAGCACTCGCGGCTTCACAGAAACAGCCTCCACCGTGAGGGAAAAGAATCTTCATGCTGGCGGCTGTGCAGAGGGAGCCGGGGCCTCGCGTGGGCTTCCCCGGCTCCCTCTGAAGCCTATCATTGTGCGAGAAAAGAGTTTGCGCGGGGCCCTGTGTGAACAACATTATCGCACAATAGACAGGCCGGCCCTGTTGGTAGAAGGAATCCTGGAAACATTCATGAGCTGGAACAAATCGCAGTTGAAGAGTGGGAAAACTATCAGCAGACAGATGTACGAAACTTATAGATGGCTACAAAAAATGTTTGCAGGCTGTCATCACTGCCAAAAGTTGTGCAGCCAAATATTAGTGAAGGGTGTTATTAATCCTGTCCAGGTCATATTTCGTTTTTTTTTTCTCAGAAATTACTACATCTAAGTTGCACAGACATCTTTTGTTTGTTGTATACCTTTGAACATACTATTAAAATATTATGATGACATACAGTTGGAATATTTCCAATTATATCTCAATATATTGTACACAACATATCTAAAATGCAAGAGTGCCAATAATGTTGACCACAACTGTAAATGAAGTCAATTCTAAGCCTTTAATCAATGTTCTCAATGTGATATATTCACATACAGATACTTATTCATCTATATTTAATATATGTCTTTCATCTCTAAGAGAAAAAAATTATACAGGCCCTTTCATGAAAGTACATTCGATTTGGCATCTAATGCGTGTTTAGCACAAAATCTAACATGCACTAAGTGCACAGCCTCTTTGGTAACTGTTGGGGATGTGATCAGCATGTTGCAGACAGTTAAAGTGCAGATGCATACCCTAACTCATGGTGCAAGTAATACAGGTGCACCTAACTCCACCTATTTTAGTAGTATTAGGTGCACTTGCACTAATTGCAACATTCGTCTATAATTGGAGTTGCTTCCTGAACGTTTATATAGCACTATATCAAAATTCATACGTTCAATATTATCTTCAATTGGTAGTAGTGAACCATATTAGCTTCATGTGATGGTTTTAGATAATTTCTTCAACACACCAAAGGAGACAAAACAAGTATACAAAAAAGTAAACAATTACCCCAGATAATTTCTATCTTTAAAACAGAGTGGACAAAAATTTCTTCACAAATGTCTTCTTGAATCTTAAAACATATCATTCAAGAATATCATGATTATCCAAACTTGTCATCAAACACTTCTTCTTCCTAAAATATCTTCTTTAATACTTTGATACTTCTTTAATAGGTAAATATTTCTTTTAAAAGGAGTTTTATATCTGCCAAACTTGTGAAACACTGATAGAAGCAGTATGACGGTGCACAGGTCAAAAAATTATTTTCTGTTTCTATGGCCTTTTTTCCTAATAAAGGAATTGCTTCTATCAGTGTTTCACAAGTTTGGCAGATATAAAACTCCTTTTAAAAGAAATATTTACCTATTAAAGATATTTTAGGAAGAAGAAGTGTTTGATGACAAGTTTGGATAATCATGATATTCTTGAATGATATGTTTTAAGATTAAAGAAGACATTTGTGAAGAAATTTTTGTCCACTCTGTTTTAAAGATAGAAATTATCTAAAACCATCACATGAAGCTAATATGGTTCACTACTACCAATTGAAGATAATATTGAACGTATGAATTTTGATATAGTGCTAATTGCAACATTGACAGTGTATGATAAGTCCCCTATGCTAACTGCAATGTGCTCACCATACTCGCTCTCTACCCCTACCCTATCCATTCAGCACCCCAAAGATTGAGTAGCAGTGTACAAATCAGCGTGCAATAACTGTCATGCCCTACGGTAAGTTACCACAGGCCTGAGCAGGCAGTTACTGCATGTGAAAATATATGTTAGCTGCTTAGCACACTTTAGTAAAAGGGCTCCATATAGACACATACATTTACACTGAAGGCTGAGGGCAATCTTGACATTAACAGCACTTCTCAAAGTTATGTATGATATGACTCCATTTTCTTACTTGAAAAGCCATATGACCTCAAACAATATGACGGTGCACGGGTCAAAAAATTATTTTCTGTTTCTATGGCCTTTTTTCCTAATAAAGGACTTTTATTCTGGTCTACATATTCATTATAATAAAATATTTTATTTACACTAAATTTGTAGGCTGGAACATGTTAATTCGTAGGCTGGAACATGTTAAACGGCTATGGGATGTTATACTGGAAGCCTTATTCATGACTTTCTTGTGTAAAATCAGGCATTTACACATAAAAATGGAATTCACGTGTAATGGCCATTTTAGAAAGAGCTGAATTCATACATGGATGTCTTTAATATGTACAGTAGAATTTGCAAGGGGGTGTATTAGGGAGTGGCCTGGTTAAGTCAAAAATCTACAAGCGTATTCCTCATTTCATTCAGGGAATATGATCAAATTTGTACACATCAGAATTTACACCTGTTCCCTGTCATGTTAATTTTAAAAAAAAATTGTTTCAGTTAGCCCTTTACAGGAGGGACTAAGGAGTTTATCATAATTAATTCCATGTTATTTCCCTCTCTAAATTCTAATTAAATGGAGATAGCGGCTTCTATGGGAGAACAAAGTCATAGCGGAGAGACTGAATAAATTATTTGCTTCAGTCTTTACTGAAAAAGATGTAGGGAAGTTACAAAGCGTAATCAAACTCTGGAATTAGTTACCAGAGGATATAGTAAAAGCTGTTAGTGTAGCTAGGTTTGAAAAAGGTTTGGACAAGTTCCTGAAGGAAAGGTCCATAAACCATTATTAAAGAGGACCCTGGAAATCCACTGCTTGCCCCAGGACAAGCATTGTGGAACCTTTCTGCCTCTTTGGGATACTGCCAGATACTTGTGGCCTTGATTGGCCACTGTTGGAAACAGGATACTGGGCTTGATTGATCGGAGTCTGATCCAGTAAGGCATTTCTTATGTTATGTTCTCACCCATGCTTGAAATGGAATTTAAAGATGATGTATCAGAAAAATGTAAACAAATCTCACTAAATCGGAAAGAGGTATTACAGTTACCCGATAAAGTAAAGAGTAATAAATCACCTGGACCAATGGTATACATCCCAGGATGCTGAAAGAACTGAAATACGAGATTGCAGACCTACTACTAGTAATATGTGAACTACCATTAAAATCAACTATATTACCTGAAGATTGGAAAATGGCCAATGTAATGTCAATTTTTAAAAAGGGTTCCAGGGTTGATCCAGGAAACCACAGACCAGTGAGCCTAACATCAGTACTGGACAAAATGGTAGAAATGATTATAAAGAATAAAATTACTGAACATGTAGATAGTCATGTTTTAATAGGAGAAAGTCTATATGGATTTAGCCAAGAAAAGTTTTGTCTCACTAATCTGTTATATTTTTTAAAAGGTATGAATAAACATGATAAAGATGAGCTGGTTGATATATTATATCTGGATTTTCAGAAACTCTTTGACAAGGTCCTTCTTGAGAGACTCTTGTGTGAAATTAAAAAGTCATGAGAAAGGAGGCAGTGTGCTATTGTGGATCAGGAATTGGTTAAAAGATAGAAAACAGAGAATTTTCTCAATGGAGAAAGGTGAATACTAGAGCACCCCAGGAATCTGTGCTGGGCCTGCTGCTTTTTAACATATTCATAAATGACATGGAAATGGGACTAACGAGTGAGGTGATCAAATTTGCAGATGACAAAATTATTAAAGTTGTTAAAACACAAGAGGATTATGAAAAGTTGCAAGAGGGCCTTGATTAATTGGGAGACTGGGCATCCATATGGCAGATGAAATTTAATGTGGACACGTGCAAAGGTATGCTCTTAGGAAAGAACAACCCAGACTATGGTTACATGATTCAAGTTTCCACATTAGGAACTACCACCCAGGATGGAAGGCTACCCTTATGAGGAAAGGCTTAAAAGGTTAGGGCTCTTCAACTTGGAAAAAAGATGGCTGAGGGGAGATATAGTAGAGGTCTATAAAATAATGAATGGAGTGGAACAGGTAAACATAGATTGGACAGAGATGCCATTAATCCTTCCATGCCCTTTTCGCTTGGCATCTCCCCCTCCTTCACACGCCATACATCTTCCCACCACCACCTTTTAGCAACTGGGACAGCTCCATGCAATATCCTGTTGTAGGCACACACCTCTAATCCTTCCTCTGGGTCAGACTCGACTGTGGCTTTACTGCTCTGGTCACCCATGCACCAGATGAACATGCTGGGACTCTCTACCGCCAAGCCCCTGCCTGTCACTGCATGCCTTGCACATGCATCACTGTTCCGCATAGGCATACTACTGTTGACTTGCATGACCCTTGTTCCTTGGCCCACTTTCCCCCTTCCTATGCCCTCCCACGTTGTGGCCTATGCATCTGCTGTGGCCCTTTACCCCTATGAGGAAAGTCTTAAAAGGTTAGGGCTCTTCAACTTGGAAAAGACGGTTGAGGGGAGATATGATAGAGGTCTATAAAATAATGGAGTTGAACGGGTAAACATAGATTAGTTGTTTACTCTTTCAAAAAGTAGAAAGACTAGAGGACATGCAATGAAGCTACAATGTAGCCCATTTAAGACTAATCTGAAAAAATATTTTTTCACTCAACATGTAATCAAAATCTGAAATTCGTAACCAGAGGAAAGCTGTTAGTATAGCAGAGTGTAAAAAAGGTTTGGGCACATTCTTGTTGGGAAAAGTCCATAAATCATTATTAAAGTGATGCAATGCAATGTATGCAATCAGCGGAGGAAACATGGCAACTTACACGTATTTACATCTGGAAGCTAGCATTTCACAACTTCCATGTGTAAGTGCCAGCAAAAACATGTATATGTGGGCCTTTCCTCAAACCTAAATGTTTAAATGCAGCCAATTAACATAAGAACTTTAAATATGCCATACTGGGTCAGACTAAGGTCCAACAAGCCCAGTATCCTGTTTCCAATAATGGCCAATCCAGGTCACAAGTAACTATCAGGTTCCCAAAAAGGTAATAGATTGCACATTGCTTATCCAGGGCTAAGTAATTGATTTCCCTGGCTGTAGTGTAGTGGTTAGAGCACTGGTTTAGTAACCAAGCGATCAGGGTTTGATTCCCACTGGCACTTCTTGTAGCCTTGGGCAAATTACTTAACCCTCCATTGCCTCGGAAGAAAGGCCTGGCAATCTACTTCTGGTCACACTGCCAAGAGCACCCAGGAGCTGCTGGGTCACCAGGAGTCAGCACTGATCAGAGGAAGAGTGTAGTGGTGGTTCCCACAGTCAGAACTTTGTATGTTTAACCCTGGACTCACTATCTATTGCCTTTCTGTTCTTTCAAGAGCTGAGATCAGAAGCACTGCTGCTCTCCGCTTCCTCTTGATCGTATTTAGCGGAGGCCACAGCTGAGTATGTAAGATTGGGGGAAGAACCAAGGGCAGGCTGGCAGCAACATTTTTACCTAGACCCATGCCAATGTTGGGCGAGAAGAAAGGATCCACGATAGGAAAGGGGAGGTGGCAGACTGGCATCAGTGGCGGCCTTTTTCTCCGGGCCTAGGTCAATAGAAGGTGAATTGGTAAGATCAGTAGCGGTGTTTCTGACCCAGGTGGAGGCACTGACTGTGCATCGGTCTCTCTTACCATGTCTTTTCCTCCTTGGTGAGCAAAGCCATGCAACCAGTAGGAAAGGTGTGCTTGCTTTCAATGACATCGTTTGCTTACCTAGTGGAGGTGTATGACTGCCATGGAAGTAGCTAATATCCACTCAATATGATAATTTTACAAATCTGTTTGGAGACACCACCCACAGTTTGGGGACCGCTGCTCCAGTAATAGTGAATTTCACTTGAGGGACAACATCTTTTCACTACAATGTCTCAGTATCTTTGTTGTCTGAGAGTGTGCAAAATAATACTAGGCAAAGAGGAAGTCATCATCACATTAACTTACCTGTTACATAACCTGTTCTTCACTCTCTATTACACACCAGATGAAGGATGATGAATTTTGTCTAAACCAATGGGGAATGCTGTTTTATTAACAAGAGTGGTCAACTTGTGTCTCCAGAGCTGAACGCAGCTCCCTGAAAGTAACAAAAATGCAGCCTGCTGAACACAGATAGTTGCAGTGAAGTCTTGACAGCCCATGCAGGACAAAGCAAGGTAGAAGAGGTCAGAAGAGGAAGAGATGGAGTCGGGGTTTATTCAGGTGAAGAGAAAATGAGGCAGGGGTATCATCAGCATGAAGGAGAAGAGCTACTCTCTGCTATTGAAGTGGGACAGTAAGAAAGGGACTGAGGGAGGGGTACTGAGAAAGTAAGAGGCAGAGACTTCGGGGGTGAGAGAGAGGAGAGACAGGGAGATCAGTGGGGACAAGGAGAAGAGGAAATCTAAAAGTATGGGATACAAATTTATTTATTTAGACAGTTTTGTATACTGCCTTAGCCTTCAATCAAAGTGGTCACAACCAATGTTCCCTCTAATTTTCTGTAGGCTGTGTGCGCATAAAATATCAGCTGTGTGCAGCTTTTGAAGGAAGGTTAAATTTTTGTGCGCCTCATAACGACACTCGGAGTTATATACTTTAAAATTTGACTACACGTCAGTATACAGCATGTACACCACGTTGATTTTAATCAAATTAAATGAAAATAGACAATTACTAAATGAAGCGGGACATTTCTAGTAATTACAATCATAACTTTTAAATTTTAAGACGTCTGTGTTGTTTTCTATCAGAATCAGAGCCGTAATTTTTGTGCGCTCTGTTGTAAAGTATGTGTGCTTGCTTGGTGAGGTGTGTGTGTGTGCACATGTGCACAGCTTAGAGGGAACAGTGGTCACAACACAATTGGGGGATACATTTAACATGCAGGGATGTGAGACACATACACTAATACTTACAGGGAACATGGGCAATGGAGGGTTAAGTGGCTTGCCCAAGACCACAAGGAGCATCTGTGGGACTAGAAACCCCAGTCCTTCTGGCCCAAGGTTGCTGTCCTCTAGTGGGATTTGAACCCCTGGCCTTCTGGCCTGAAGTACCTTGCCCCAACCACTAGGCTACTCCTCCTCCTCCAAATGGGGGTAGGGCACTAAAACAGACTGACGGGATGGAGTGAAAGAGAGAGACTGATGGAGACAAGAAATGTAGGTGAGCAAGTATGCAAGAGAGAAACTGGTGAAGATAGGGTGGGGAAGCAGACAGAGAATGTTGGCATTTGGGTAAGGGCAGTGAAAGACAGAGCCCAGTGAGGATGAGTTGGAGGTTAGACAGTGCTTATGGCCCTTTCTTTGGGGGGAAATCCCAACCCTAGTTCTTCTCTCGAAAACAAGCCATGATACTCTTTGGTTCACTATATTTTGTTTCTTTGTTCTTATGGGATTGGCTATCCCTGTTGTATAACGTTTCCTTTCAATTTATTTCCAAGTGAGAGAATGGCCCAGAGATGGCAAAATGTAGAGATCATATTTGAAAAACTAAGTCAAAATTAAGAATATAAGAACATAAGAATTTCCATACTAGGTCAGATCAAAGGTCCATCAAGCCCAGTATCATGTTTCCAGTAGTAGCTAATCCAGGTCACAAGTATCTGGCAGGATCCCAAAACATTGAAGGATTCCATGGGGCTTACCCCAAGGATAAGCAGAGGATTTCCCTAAGTTTAATTTGTTTTTTACATAAGAACATAAGATATGCCATACTGGGTCAGACCAAGGTCCATCGAGCCCAGTATCCCGTTTCCAACAGTGGCCATTCTAGGTCACCAGTACCTAGCAGTTTCCCCAAAAGGCACAGGGTCCACAATGCTTGTATCGGGACAAGCAGTGGATTTCTTGGGTCCCCTTTAATAATGGTTTATGGACTTTTCCTTCAGAAACTTGTCCAAACTTTTTTAAACCCAGCTACACTAACAACTTTTACTACATCCTCCGGTAACAAATTCCAGAGTTTGATTACATGTTGAGTGAAAAAATATTTTCTCTTATTAGTCTTAAGCTACTTTAACTTCTTATGTCATTAAAAAAATAATAATAATACATATAAAACAGGTTAATAATATAGGGAAATATATACTCCACTGTCTGGTCACTCATTCTGCCATCCCTCCAGCGCCCTCATGTGGGTTGTAGGAATACCATAGGATGACTTGGAGAAATGATTTAAAATATCCTACAGCCTGACATTTAATCAATGGCAGACTAGAAAACTACTGATTTTAAGAAACAACAAAAAAAAGACTTCTAAAGGAGAAAATACAACATATCAAGAAAATTAATTATCTGACCAAGGTTTATTTTTCTGCATTAAAAAGGGCTTACCAAGGGGTAAGGCAGGGGGACAAGTGATTGGCTAAATGAGTTAGATATTCATCCCAATTGGTAAAAGTCTGCAATGTGAACACAACTCTTTTAGACCCACATATTGTATGTAATATGTTAAAGAATCAAGCCAGAGGTCCCCTGAGAACAGAATCTAAGGATGATCTGCGCCCTCCCTATTTTGTCTCAACCCTAAACAGGACATAACAAATCAACAAACAGCAAGCCCTCAGCTGTGAACCAGATTTCTGTCCATTTTATCATTAAGGAGACTAGATAGACCATGATGGTCTTTATCTGCCGTCATATACTATGTATGTTACTATGTATGTTTGAACATTTGAGGCAACATTCATATTATTATCCCTGGTGGAAAAATCTACAAGTGGGAAAAAAAACCCACACAATTGTTCTACAGGTCCTTGTATTTCTGTATAGCGACATCTCTGGAAAGGAGTTTACATACTATGATAATTCACAAATATTTCTGTAACTGAAGCATAAGGCTGAAACAAAGGACAGGTAAAGAACACAATCAGCACAATATAGCAGTTTAGATTAGCACCGGAGGTCCTGGAAGATGGTACTATTTCCTTCCTTATCCTTTCCTCATAATCCACCTCCCTCGTTTTCAATTGAACAAGCCACTTGTGGGTTTTTAAGTATGACGGAACATGTGTGTTCCACACCTCCATACCATTGTGTTTTATGTACCTGTGCAACGAACATGAAGGCTCTGCACATTTCTGTGATTTAAAGAAAACAAATAGTGTAAGGGGTCTCCTAAGTCCTAATGGCTATTAGGTTTCGAAGGCGAAATTAGCAAATCATGAATTGCTCTTTTTTTTGAACCCCTGCTGCAGGTGCTTATGAAGATATTATTTGATTCCTAAAAGAGCGTATAAGCACATAGCGTCATCATGGAATTCCCGTGTGAACTCCTGACAGCAGACGTGCCAGTGACTGAGACGGATCAGTAAGGACGACTTACTAGGAGGGCATGCAACCAGCAATTAGATCAACAACAGCCATGCATCTTATGACATATGCATACAGGTAACTTCTCTGCTAATATGCCTCTTCTCTCCGCCACCAGAGGAAGCTTGCCACCGCTTTTAGAAGCAGCCCACTAGATGCCATCTGCAAATGAGCCCTCAGCACACCGCACGTTTCCAGCTCATACCTTTCCGGATACCGCACTAACGATCCGCTCTTACCATGTATTCCATATTAGACGCCGATGGATACACCTCGCTCCTGAGCTTGTTGTGCAGATCCACAATGGCTTGCATGTCACTATCCGTGATGGCCCTTTTCCCTCGTTGCTTGGCTTGCCACCAGGCTCCATCCTCATCCAGGTACTTTTCCAGGAGTCCCTCTAGCAGTGTGGCGTTGGGGACAAGCGCTGCAATAATCGCGGGCTGAGCTACGAAGAGCAAGGCAGCGATTCGGAGCCAGTCCATCATGCTGCACTGCCTGGGATTAGCTCTCACGGGACGGCTGAAAATAAAACAGAAAGGGGGGTTGAGATAGCAGTGATTCTGAGGGTAAAGTGCTGGCCGCCTGGCTTGACTTAATTTCCTAATCACAGAAATCCAATTGTGCCCGTATATTTTCTAAGGACGCCTATGAACGCAGACACTCATCGTTCAAACCTGCAAAGGGTCACTTATCCAGTCTAAAGTGCTAGAAAGCTCTCAGCACGCTTTGCCTTGCTCGTAGCCAAGACTTCTATTATGTTGCACCTTCCGGTTTGGTTTCAGAGCTTTTTAACCCCCGAAAGCATCAAACGCTAACTTGTACCTTTCTCGCACGCAAGAGAGCAGAGAGGCACTTCGGTCGCATTCCCTGGAAAGGTCAGGGCGCGCCCCCCACTAGTCTAAAACTCCATCGCTTTTGCAGCCTTCCCACTCTCCCAGGGCACTTCTGAGCGACTACAGGGGCGGAAGGTTTCACCGGCATGCCACATAAATCTCTCTCCGAAAAGCTGCAATACCTTAACGCTAGAAGAGCAAATGTGTCTGTGTGTGAGAAAGAGACAAATCCCTTCATCCAGCCCCAGGGCGCAAAGGACGAGAAAAGGTTGGGAGCAACAATAAATCACTCACTGCCCGCAGTGGAGGAGGTGCCAGAGCTGGTGTTTAGGGTAGCGCTGGGGGAGGGCAAGCAGAAAGAAAGAGTGTGTGTGTGTGTCCACTGCTCCGGATCCTGCCAAAGTCTGACCAAGAGGCTGCCGAGGAAGGAGGAGGAGAAGGAAGGCGCAGCCACAGCGCTCAAACCACAGACTTCCTGCCTTTGGCCTCTCCATTAAAGCCAAAGGACAGATAGAAGATAGGAGAGAACTGCGCTTTGGGGCACAGAAGATGGGGGAGGGGAAGCTGGTTTGGAGAGAGTAAGAAGGGCCGTGGAAGGGGGCACTAGCTGGGAAAGAGACTACAGATTTGGAGAGAAGGAGAAGGAGCTGTTAAGGGGAAGAAGGGCTGGAAGTGGAGCTGGGTGAGGGACTGGGAGACTGGACAAAAGCTGTGTGGGCAGAGAGATGGGGAAATGAGAGGGGTGGGGGAAGAGATATGGGCTCTGAGAAGAGGAAAGCTACTGGAAAATGGGGAGAAGGGGACATGAGAGAGGAGGAAGAGGAGCAGGCTAAAGACCTGGAGGAAAGGCATAGGCTGTGAGAGACTCAAGGAGGAGCTGAAAGGGAGGTTCAGGAAGTGGCCTGCTAAGGAAATGGAGGGGAAGCTGGAAGAGCAGGCATGGCATGGGAGAGGAGCTAAGAGGGGAGACATGAGAGTTGGAGGAGATATGGGCAGGGAGTGGAGAAGAGGATTACTATTACTACTACTCCTTATCATTTGTAGTGTGACACGGTATACATACTGCTGCACATAATACCCATGAGAGACAGTCTAAGCAAGACAAACCCAACAAATGGGACAAGAGATAGTTGCAGCACGCATGAATGATAAACAGGAGAGTAAAGGATCTAGAAGCTGGAGTGGAGGAGTAGCCTAATGGTTAAGATCACTGGCTTGGGAACCCAGGGTTCAATTCCCACTGGCATTCCTTGTGGCCTTGGGTAAGTCACCTAACCCTCCATTGCCTCAGGGAAAAATCCAGGTTATCAATGTCCCCGTTTAATGTATAGCACTTTGATTTCTAGTTTCAATGTAAACCACTTTGATTGAAATGATAAAGCCATATATAAAACCTGTTCAATAAATAAATAGAAGCTGGGAGTGAAGGATTGGGAGAGAGGGCATCAACTGTCAGAGAAGCTATCAGAGGGAGAACATAAGAGCAGGATGGTGCAAAGAGCTGAAGACTGAGAGGCATTGTGTGGGATTGGGAGAGGGGTGCAGCTGACAAAAGATATAAGTTGCAAGAAGGACTGTGAGGGAGAGGGGGTCATGATGGAGGGAAGAAACATGAGGAGGTGAGAAGAAGGAATGGAGGATGTGACCAGAAAAAAGTGAGAGACACAATGCAATGCATGCTGTCTCCTGGGCTTGCTTGGAAGTAGATTACCAGGCCTTTCTTCCAAGGCAATGGAGAGTTAAGTAACTTATCCAAGGGGCAAAATCAAACCCAGGTTTCTGGGGTATTCAGCCCGAATTCTAACCAATAGGCTACTCCCCTGCTCAGGCTGTGGATAAAAGCAGAGAGGAGACACACACAGATGAATGAGAACAGAAATACTAAAGGAAGATGGGCAAATAGCTTTTAAGTAGAGATAAAGGAGGGGCCTTTTGTGTGCAGGATATAGGTGTTAACTTCTACGTGTGTGTGAGTCTGGCTTGCTGTCCTTGTTTAGCACAGACGTTTTGCACACAGCTCATTTGCATGTCATGTTCTTACAGCATAGCTCAGCAAAATGTCTGAACTAAACCTGCACTAGGCAACTGCGCTAGAGCTTTAGCACCAGCTTCTAGCGTAGGTTTTTTGCATCAAGTACAAAGGTAGGGAAATTAATCTGGAGGTTCCTATTGTACTTATCTAAGTTGCTTCAAGAGAATGGTTTGAGGGTAACTGCCTGCCCTTTTCTGGCTCTGAGGCTGATGCGATAAAGTGCGAGAGGTTTTACCCACTGTATCATTTCTGCACACAGTTTTCTGCACTACTGCCACTGCCCAATGCAAAAAGCCATTTTGTACATAAGAACATGCCATACTGGGTCAGACCAAGGGACCATCCTGCCCAGTATCTTGTTTCCAACAGCGATTAATCCAGATCACAAGTACCTGTCAGGCAGTGGTGTACCAAAGGCAGGGCGGTTGATGCGGGCCACCCCGGGTGCTTTCTGGGAGGGGGTGCACCTCTGCTGGGCCCATGAAGTCAGCATGGCAAACTTACCAAAAAGCTGGTTTGCTGTGGTAACTCACACTCTGTGGCCCAGCTGCTCTTCTGTCCCGGCCGAAGTCTCGCAATTCATGAGACTTTGGCCAGGAAAGAAGAACAGCCAGGCCACAGAGTGCAAGGCACCAAGACAAGCCAGCTTTTTGGTAAGTTTGCTGCGGTGCCTCCTTGGGCCTGGCTGGGGGGAGGGGGGTCATCACAGCACACAGAGTCACACAGGGGGTGCCAGCAGCACAGGGTGGTGCCCACCATGGGTGCCGAGGGGACTAGCTTTGCCGCTGCTGTCCAGTTCCCAAAAAGGTACATAGATTCCACATCGCTTATCCTGGGGTAAGCAGTGGGTTTCCCTGGTCCTCTTTGGTTTATGGACTTTTTCTCCAGGAACCTGTCTAAACCTTTTTTAAACCCAGCTATGCTAAGAGCTTTTACTATATATTCCGATAGTCAATTCCAGAGTTTGATTACATGTTGAGTGAAAAAATATTTTTGCCGATTAGTCTTAAATGTGCTACTTTTTATCTTCATTGCATGTCCCCTGGTTTTTCTACTTTTTGAAGGAGTAACAACTGATCTGCATTTACCCATTACACACCATTCATTATCTTATAGACCTCTATCATATTTCCCCTCAGCCATCTCTTTTCCAGTTGAAGAGCCCTAACCTTCTAAGCCTTTCCCCATAGGCATATCCTTCCATTCCCATTCTCATTTTGGTGGGTGTGTGTAAGCACTTGCGCTGACATCAGCACACAGCTCATTTAAATGCCACGGTAATGAAGGTATTAGCTATTAAACTTAGATACAAAGAAATTGTGCAGAAAATGTGAAGGCTGAGCACACAGCTTTTTAATGCCAGGGCTTTAACACCAGGTCTGAGGGGAGTAAAAGGTTAACTCATTCTTCTGTGGTCAGTATTAGTGAGGATTTCATGCCTGTTTCTTCTCTTTACTATGGGCATAAAGTATCCACAGCTTTTTTTGGGCTTTGTTGAAAGAGAAAGATAAACAAAAAAATAGGCAGGGGATGAGGAGCTGAAGGGTTAATTTGCTGGAACAAATTGATTTTTATACAAAATAGCATTCTGACACATGTTCATAAAGTATAGAAACACGTTGTTGTTAAGTGCCGTCGAGTCGGAGTTGATTCATGGCGACCCTCTGGATAGCTATCCTAAATTGTGTTCGGCCTTCAGTCAGGCAGCTCATTGTTGACAGACTGGTACCCATAGCTGCTGTTATTGTATCAATCCATCTCATTGCTGGTCTTCCTCTTTTGCGTTGACCTTCTATCTTGCCAAGCATGATGTCTTTCTCTAATGATCTCTCTCTTTGCATGATGTGTCCAAAGTGTGAAAGTCGAAGTCTTATCATCTGAGCTTCTAAAGAAAGCTTAGGTTTGATCTCCTCTAGTACCGACTGGTTTTTTCTTCGGGCAGTCCATGGTATACACAGTATTCGCCGCCAGCACCATAATTCAAAGGCATCAATTTTCTTCCTGTCTATCTTTTTCACTGTTCAGCTTTCACATCCATATGATGTTATTGAAAATACCATGGCTTGAACAAGTCAAATCTTTGTATGGAGAGAGACATCTCTGCTCTTGAGAATCTTATCTAGGTCTTTCATAGCCATTCTGCCAAGAGCAATGCGTCGTCTGATTTCTTGACTGCTTGTTGCTTCTTTATTGATAGTTGATCCAAGTAGGTTAAAGTTGTTCACGATTTAAATTTCTTCTCCTTCAACGATGAACTTGTTGATTATGCCAGTTGTCATGATCTTTGTCTTCTTTACATTAAGGTGCAGGCCCATTTTGAGACTATGTTCTTTGATTGTGAGAAGCAAATGTTTCAGATCATCTTCACTTTCAGCCAGTAATGAGGTATCATCAGCATAGCGAAGGTTGTTGATGAGTCTTCCACCAATTTTCACACCTCTGTTGTCGTCATACAATCCTGCTTCTCTGATGATTTGTTCTGCATATAAATTAAACAGGTAGGAGGAAAGTATGCAGCCTTGTCTTACACCTTTGCTTATTTTAAACCATTCTGTTTCTCCTTGTTCCGTTCAAACTATTGCTTCTTGATCAATGTACAGATTGTGCAAGGGTACGATCAGGTGTTCTGGTATACCCATGCTTCTTAATGTGGCCCAGAGTTTCTCATGGTTTACACAGTCGAAAGCTTTGCTATAGTCGATAAAGCACAAATAGATATCCTTTTGGTATTCTTTAGTCTTTTCAAGGATCCATCTCACATCCGCAATGATGTATCTCATTCCTCGCCCTTTCCTGAACCCTGCTTGCACTTCAGGTAGTTCTTCTTCCAGGTATGGTTGTAGTCTCTTTTCAATAATCTTCAGTAGAATCTTGCTGGCATGTGGGATCAGAGCGATTGTGCGATAATTTCCACAGTCAGTTGGATCACCTTTCTTTAGTATTGGTATAAACACAGATCTTTTCCAGTCAGTTGGCCATGATGTTGTCTTCCATATTTCTTGGCAGAGCCTTGTAAGTACGGTAACAGCTGCATCAGATTGCTGTAATACTTCTATGGGTATGCTATCAATGCCTGGTGCTTTGTTCTTTGATAAGGCTTTCAATGCTGCTTCAACTTCTTCTTTCATCACCAATGGTTCCCAAATCATAAGGTATAGGTTGAAATGGCTGTTGGTCCACTTGATCTTTATCATACAAAAACTCTATATATTCCTTCCATCTTTTCTTGATCTTCTCAGCATCATTCAACATAGAACCTTGAGCATCTTGTAACATTCCAATTCGAGGCTGGAATTTTTTCTTTAACTCTCTTAGCTTTAGGAAAGCCGATCTTGTTCTTCCTCTAATCGTTTCTGCTTCTATTTCCTTGCATGCGTCATTGTAGTACTTTTCCTTGTCCTGTCTTGCTGCATGTTGGAAATCTCTGTTGAGTTCTGTGATTGTCTTTCTTTCTCCTCTGGCTTTTAGCTTATCTGTGTTTCTAGGCAATTTTCAGAGTTTCTTCCGTCATCCATTTTGGCCATTTTTGCTTTTTCACCTTTTGTAGAGACTTCTCGCTTTCTTCCAACACAACCTTCTTGATGTCATTCCATAACTCTTCTGGAGCTCTGTCATTTGTATTTAAAGCAGCAAATCGATTTTGCAGGCAGTCTTTAAATTCCAGTGGTATATTATCAAGGTCATAATTTGCTGCATTCATGAGTGGTTTGCTCTTTTTCAACTTTAGCTTGAGTTTGCATACTAGTAGTTGATGATCTGTACCACAGTCAGCTCCAGGTTTTGTCTTTGTTGATGTTATAGAGCTTTTCTATCGTTGACTTCCACAGATGTAGTCAATTTGATTTTTATACAATCCATTGGATGAAGTCCATGTGTACAGTCGCCGCTTGTGTTGCTGGAAGAAGGTGTTTGAGAAGAATAGATCGTTGGTCTTGCAGAATTCTATCAGTCTTTCTCCAGCTTCATTTCTGTTGCCAAGTCCATATTTTGCAACTACTTTGCCTTCGTCTTTGTTGCCAACTTTTGCGTTCCAGTCATCTATGACTATCAGGATATTCTGTTTGCATGTTCTGTCAATTTCAGCTTCTACTTGTTCATAGAACTCTTCAGTTTCATTCTCTTCTGCAGCTGTTGTTGGGGCATATACTTGAATTATAGTTTTGTTGATAGGCATTCCTCGTAGATGAATAGAGATTAAGCGTTCGCTGACTGCATTGTATTTCATTACAGTTCTTTCAAGTTTCTTCTTTATTATAAATGCAACACCATTTCTTCTTTGTCTTTCATTTCCGGCATAGTAGATCATGTGATCATCTAATGCAAAGTGCCCGATACCAGTCCATTTCAGTTCGCTGACACCAAACAGATCAAGTTGTACAAGTTCCATTTCATTCTTGACCACCTCCAACTTCCCTTGGTTCATGCTTCGTACATTCCATTTTCCAGTGTGTAAGACATCTTTACAGCTTCTGACTCTCATTTCATGCACAGCTACATCAGCAGTCAGATGTCCCGAGGGCTTTGATACAACCACATCATAAATGCTGGCTTTACTCTGAAAAGTCTTCAGCTGTTCCCCAGTAGCTAGTTGAGTGCCTTTCTGACCTGGGGGTCTCATCTTCCAGCACTATAGTACAATTTGTTGTGTTGTAACTATCCATTGGGTTTTCATGGCAAGATACAGAAGTAGATTGCTGGGCCTTTCTTCCGCACAGTTTAAGTTTGGTGTTGTTGCCGTTGTCACAGAAATGTGATCCTCCGCCGTCAACACTATCGCATTCTGCTGCTGCCCTGATGGGTGGTTTCTCTTGGTCATAGAAACAAAGAAATGTGACGACAGAAAAAGACCACATGGCCTATCTAGTCTGTCCTTCCATAACAACTACAACAGTCCCCTTTTTTCCTTTAGAGATCATCTGTGTTTGTCCCATGCTTTTTTGAATTCAGTTACTGTCCTCATCTCTACCACCTCCACTGGGAGACTATTCCATGGATCCACCACTCTTTCCGTAAAGAAATATTTCTGCATATCACTCCTGAATCTATCCCCCTTCACCCTCATCCAATGTCCCCTCGTAGAAGAACTTTCTTTCAATTGAAAGAGGCTCTCCCCCTGAACATTTATGCCACAGAGGTATTTAAACATCTCAATCATATCACCTCTATCCCGCCTTTCCTCTAAGGTGTACATATTAAGATCCCTAAGTCTGTCCTCATATGCTTTATAATGAAGACCACTAACCATTTTAGTAGCCAGCTTCTGCACCCACTCCATCCTGTTCACATCCTTTTGAAGGTCCAATCTCCAGAATTGCACACTATACTCCAAATGAGGTCGCACCAAAGACTTATACAGAGGCACTATTGCCTCCTTTTTTCTGCTAGCCATTCCTCTCCGTATGCACCCAAGCATTCTTCTAGCCTTTGCCATCACCTTTTCTACCTGTTTAGCTACTCTAAGATCATCAGACACAACCACGCCTAGGTCCCGCTCTTCTTTAGTGGACAAAAGTACTTCACCCCCTATACTATATTGCTCCCTTGGATTGCTACAGGCCAAATGCATGACCTTACGTTTTTTAACATTAAATCCCAGCTGCCAAATTCTTGACCATTCTTCAAGCTTAGCTAGATCCCTCCTCATGTTATCTATACCTTCCTGGGTGTCTATTGCAGATTTTGGTATCATCCGCAAAAAGGCAAACCTTACCCGATAGCCCTTCCGTTATGTCACTAACAAAGATGTTAAAAAGAATCGTACCAAGGACAGATCCCTGGGGCACTCCACTGGCAACATCGTTCTCCTCAAAGTGAGCTACATTTACCTGTACTCTTTGTCGCCTCCCACCAAAACCAATTTCTAACCCAAGCAGTAACTTTAGGGTCCATCCTTAGGTGCTCAGTTTGTTTATAAGTCACCTTTGAGGAACAGTGTCAAAGGCTTTACTAAAATCTAAATACACCACATCTTGGGCTCTCCCTCGGTCCAACTCCCTGGTCACCCAGTCAAAGAAATCAATCAGATTTGTCTGACAAGACCTGCCTCTGGTGAATACATGCTGCCTCGGATCCTGTAATCTGCTGGACTCCAGAAATCTCACTATTTTCTCTTTCAGGAGCGTTTTCAATAATTTACTCACCACCGAAGTTAAACTAACCGGCCTGTAGTTTTCAACCACATCCTTACTTCCACTTCAGTGTAAAGGCACCACATGAGCCTCTCTCCAGTCCTTTGGCACCACTCCTGACTCCAACGAGGCATTGAAAATGTCAGTCAGTGGAGCTGCTAGAACGTCCCCAAGTTCCCTCAGTATTCTAGGGTGTATCCCATCTGGTCCCATCTCTTTGTCTACTTTAAGTTGAGCTAGTTTCTCATGAACACAGTCTTCTGATAATTGTTCAAGATGTCCCTCGCTTCTGTTCCTGTTTGTGGGTGTTTTCTGAGGTCCTGCTCCTGGTTCTTCATCTGTGAACACAGAACAGAAATATTTGTTAAGCAATTCCGCTTTATCCTCATCATCTTCTACATATTCCTCCCCTTCACCCTTGAGTCTGACAATACCATTTTTGCCCTTCCTCTGCTCACTAACATATCTGAAAAATGTCTTATCCCCCCCCCCCATTTTATTGCATTTGCTATTTCCTCCTCTTTGCTTTCCTGACTACTTTGCTAGCTTCTCTAAGTTTTTCCAAATATAGATGCCTGTCTTCCTCTCTCTGTGATCTCTTGTATTTCATGAAGGCTTCCCTCTTTTTCTTCACTTTTTCAGCTACTTCTTTCGAAAGCCATAGTGGTCTCCTTTTCCTTTTACCTTTATTTACCATTTTTACAAAAAGGATGATTGCCTTTAAAATATCCCCTTTCAGTTTTGCCCACTGTTTTTCTACATCCCCCAGCTGTTCCCATCCCGCTAATGACTCCCTGAGGCATTGGCCCATCTTGGCAAAGTTAGTCTTCTTAAAGTCTAAGACCCTCACTTTTGAATGGAATCTAACAGCCCTAGTCCTAATACTGAACCACACCATCTGGTGATCACTGGATGCAAAATGATCTCCCACTATAACATCAGAAATACTTTCACCATTGGTAAGCACCAAGTCCAGTATGGCCCCCTTCACGTGTGGGGTCCGTTACCAATTGCTTGAATAGTTCTCCCTGTAAAGAATCCAGGACCTCTTTACTTCTAGATGATACTGCAGCAGGAATGTGCCAATCAACATCTGGCATATTGAAATACCCTATCAGTAACACTTCCCCTTTCCTAGCAATGCTGTGTATGTCTTCAATTAACTCTCTGTCCACCTCTTCCTGTTGTGAGGGAGGTCTGTATATCACGCCAATGCAGATAGATTTCTCTTTCCCTCATTCTAGTTTAACCCACAATGCCTCCTCTCTCCCTTTTAAGCTCTGTAATTCCAAAGCTTTAATAGTATTTTTTACATATAGTGCCACTCCTTCTCCCCTTCTTCCTACCCTGTCCTTTCTGAATAAAGTATAGCCAGATATAGTTACATCCCAGTCATGGTTTTCTGTGAACCATGTTTCTGTAACTGTCACTAAATCCAAGTCGGCCACTCCCACCAAAGCTTCAACATCAGGGATCTTATTTCCCATGCTACAGGCATTTATACACACTGCTTTCCATATGTTACCCCTGTTACCCATTTCCATAAAGGTATTTAATGTATCACTTACCTGGGGGCTTTCACTTACCTGGGGGCTTTCTTCACCCATCCCCAACGAGTCTAGTTTGAAGCCCTCTTCAGTAGATTAGCCAGTCTACTACTGAAGACGTGTTGACCTTTATTGGACAGATGGATGCCATCTCTGCTCTGCAACCCTTGGAACAGCATCCCATGGTCTAGAAAACCAAAACGCTCTCGATGACACCATCCACGCAGCCATGCATTCGTCTCCAGGATGCAAGCCTCTCTGCCTTGGCCTTTACCCTCAACAGGGAGGATTGAAGAGAACACCACCTGTGCACCTAACTGTTTCACCCTCTGTCCCTGAGCCATGAATTCACTTTTGATACTCTCAGAGGGATACCTGGCAGTATCATTTGTTCCGACATGGATTAGCAACATTGGGTAATAGTCAGTGGGCTTGATGAGTCTCGGCAAACTCTCCATAATATCTTGGATTTTGGCACTGGGCAGACAGCAAACCTCTCTGGACTTCAAGTCTGGTCAGCAGATGGACGCCTCAGTACCCCTCAGAAGAGAGTCACCAACCACCACTACCCTTCAGTTTCTTGTGGTCACTGATTCTGCAACTTTGGGGTACTTGAGCTCTGGTTCTTCCCTTTCCAGGGATGCTTTCACCTCTTCCACTTCCAGGGCTGCATAATGGTTCTCCAGCTCACGGGCTGGAGAAGTTGGATTGGTGATTCTGCAGGCCCTGGTGACTTGTGTCCAACCTTCATCATTCTGTAGGCTCCCATCTTCTTCTCTGCTGGAATGCTTGGGTGTTATAAGAAGCATCTCATCAATCTACTTCTCACTGTCTTGAATGCTCCTTAGCCTCGCCACCTCCTCTCTGAGTTCCTCCACTTGTTTCCTCAGAGCTTCAGCATGCAGGCACCCTGCACACGGAACCGGTCCTTCAACTGTCATTGGGACCTCTGTCTGGACAGAGGCAGTAGCTGTAATGGGAGCAACAGCTTTAGCTATACGATTTTTCCCAGCCATTGTTTTGTTCGTGGATCTTAGGTATCTGTTAAAGCAAAAGAGAGAGATCTACCAAAGTACCAGCCAGTTTGCCAGCTGTCCTTTCAGAGAAAAAGCAGTTAAATCTCTTTAATTATATTCAAAATGTGCTGTTCCAAGTCCCTGTGCTTTGTTAAATGGGGAGGTGCCCTATAAAGTAAAACTGCTCTCTAGGGGTTTGTGGGAGTTGGGGTGGGTAGGGAGGGAACTAACACCTGATTAGGTGTCAGCAGTTCCCAAAGCTGAGATGGTTACCAGAGTTTAAAAGCTACTCCACTAAAGAAAATATTGGTACTAAAGCACCAAAAAGAATGTAACTTTGCTTTAAAAATATTCCAAAACCCTTTTAAGAGCTCCCAGTCAGAGAGCTAGCAATTTAATAAAAATAAACCCTCAAATCCTTACCGTTGTTTGACCTGTAGAGCCCCTGTTAGGAATGCCTCAACAGGGCAGTGCTCTGAAGCCTTTTATGCAGGCTTCAGCTGCCCTCAGTTCATTCACAGGCTAATCAGGCCCACTAACTCCTGATTAGGTGTCAGCAGTTCCCAAAGCTGAGAAGGTTACCAGAGTTTAAAAGCTACTCCACTAAAGAAAGTATTGCTACTAAAGCACCAAAAAGAATGTAACTTTGCTTTAAAATATACCAAAACCCTTTTAAGAGCTCCCAGTCAGAGAGCTAGCAATTTAAGAAAAATAAACCCTCAAATCCTTACCAGTGTTTGCCCTGTAGAGCCCCTGTTAGGAATGCCTCAACAGGGCAGGGTTCTGAAGCCTTTTATGCAGGCCTCAGCTGCTCTCAGTTCATTCCTGATTAGCCCCTGTGCACAGCTATAATTTTCAAGACACGAACAATATTTATGCACATTCCAGGATATGTGCGAGTGCCGATGCAATTTTATTTGTGCACAAGATATAGCTGCTGCTGCAAGTGCAGATCCATGTATTCATGTTTCTGGTGTACTCCCCCATGTTAGCACAATTTTTTTGTGCACAGCATATTTCCATACTAATTGGTTACTGCATGGGTACGCAAACTTGTTTCTTTATGCTTTCATGCTCTTAACACAAGGTTACTGCATCAACCTCTCTATGGAGCAAATAACATATTTTATTGGAAAGACTCAAGGGTAGTAAAGTGGTTGGTGGCACATGATTACATGGGCTGAAAATCCTCCCTCTTAAAGATTGCCTTCCCGGTAGCTCTGGACTGCCTGCAAGATGGACTAATGAGTATTACAGAGAGAACATATTCTGCAATTGCAACCCAAGCATCTCTGCTTTTGCCGATGAGTGCTGGGGAGCCTGGAGCCCTTCTTTCAATAAGACTGCAGAGCCAGCGAAAGAGGGGGGCATTGCAAGGCTCCATAATAGTATGTTCAAAGATATACAACAAAAATAAGATGTCTGTGCAACTTAGACGTAGTAATTTCTGAAAAAAAAACCATAAGAGCTGGACAGGATTAATGGCACCCTTCACTAATATTTGGTTGTGCAACCCTTGGCAGTAATGACAGCTTCCAAATGTTTCTTGTAGCCATCTATACGTTTCGTACATCTGTCTGCTGGTAGTTTCTCCCACTCTTCAACTGCAATTTGTTCCAGCTCATGAATGTTTCCAGGATTCCTTTTGCCAATGGCATATTTCAGCTCTTTCGAAAGGTTCTCAATTGAATTGAGGTCAGAACTCATTGCTGGCCAGTTTAAAAGTCAGTTTTTTCTTTTTAACTGTTTTTTTGTATGTATGTTTGGGGTCATTGTCCTGCTGGAGGACCGATGACCTTCGACCCAGAACTAGCTTTCTGACACTAGATAACACATTTCACTCTAAAATACCTTTGTAGTCCTCTGACTTTAATACATTAAAAGCCTCCAGTTCCTGAGCCAGCAAAACAGCCCAACAACCTTATGGAACCTCCACCATATTTAACTGTAGGAAGGGTGTTTTTTTCTTTATAAGCTTCATTTCTTCGCCTATAAATGTATCGCTGGTCTGCATTGCCAAAGAGCTCAAGTTTCGTTTCATCTGTCCACAGAACATTTTCCCAGAAGGATTGTGGTTTTTCAAGGTGGGTTTGGGCAAAGATCAGGCATGCCTTTTTATGTCTGTCTTTGAGCAGTGGGATCCTCCTAGGCCTTTGCCCATGAAGTCCTTCTTTGTTTAGTCCACAGCGTATGGTGTGAGATGAAACCACCACTTCAGATTGCTCCAGGTCAGCCTTAAGCTCTTTAGATGTTGTACGTGGAGTTTTTCCAGCAGTTCACACTAACCTTCAAAGACTTATTGGATTAAGTTGCCTCTTCCCACCGCATCCTGGAAGGTTCTTGACAGTTCTATGAGCAGAAAACATCTTAATAACATTGCAGATTGTAAACACAGGAATCCCAAGGTCTTTGGAGATGGCCTTGTACCCCTCTGAAGTTTGATGTTTGGTGAAAATGGCTTTTCTGATGGGCTCAGGCAGCTCTCTTGTCTTCACCATTGTAAAAATGGAACAGGGAGCAATTGTGGCCATTTTGAACATCAGAATCATCATTCATTTGTTGATTCAAGTCATGTGAGTACTGATAATTAATCACAGGTGCATCTAATTTTACTGCAATGGGAGTGTGGTTCTTCTGTTCAAACTGATTTGAATTGTTTATAAAGGTGCCAATAATCATGTTCTAATGAGAAAAGACAGACTGTGATAAGGAAGCTTATCATAGCTCAGGAAGGAGCTATAGAAAAGGTGAAGTGTCTCTGAACAAGCAACCTGTCAGTTCTGGTAGAGATAAGAAAACAGAATTTTTCCATAAAAGGCTACCAGTCCCAGAATGTACCAGGTTTCCAACAGCCATTAGAGGAGCTGAAGTGGGGAAACGTGTGTTCAATCAGGAGGGCTATGAGGTAATCCCCAAGCACTCATCTCAAAGGGCAGGGCCTGATTCAGCACAGCTGTGCTGTGCTAGGGTGGAGCACTCATCTAAGCAGAATAAAGGTAGAGTTTATTCTACAAAGAATCATCCTCAGAATCATCCTCAGATTCATCTTGGACATCATCCTCATCTTGGACATTTTATTCATTTGGAGGATCATCAGAAGCAGAAGCCAGAGCGGACGGACAGAGAGGGCAAGAAACCCTTTGGAAGAAAGAAGAGAAAAGCATTTGGGAGGTCTAAAGGAGTCCATAGCAGTACGTATACTGGAAGGCATTCCAAAGGCAAGCTTACACCAGTGGACTGGGGAAAGCCAGAGGAATGGTGCTGCAGGGCTAGGAATCTCCAGACGGTACCTGTGAGGGAGACGGCTGCACTTGGAAGGGACCCTAAGACCCGTGCCAGAAGGTATGTGAAGAGAGACCCAGTGTCCAGGGATCTGGATTGGAAGGCTGGACATAAGAACTGGACTACATACTGGCCAGGCTATTTAGAGAGGAACTCTAACAGCAATGGAAGCTCAGGTATGAACACTGATCTATGCCCTAGCTATACCCTTGAAAGACAGTGGGGAAACAAGTATTCTCCTGAGAGTGCTCCATTGAGAAATTCCTCTGTGCCAATCCATGATATTGAACCCATGATTGTTGAAGAAGGGGGAGAGGTGGTAGATACAGGCTGTGAATACATGGATTGCTCTCTGTCTAAACTCCTTTGGTAATTTACTGTTACAAAGTACAACAACCATCACAAAGAAATACAAACTTGTTCTTTAAATCTACTCAGAAAAGCTCCTGAGTAGGATTTGAGCCACGCAGCAGAAAGTAAGCCAGCTAAAGGGTTTCAGCTGGGTAACTGCTAGCAATTGAGCCTTACCTAATTGCTTGTGAGCTCTGAGGGAATCACTTCTGAGTCTATGTGTGAAGATATAAGTAGTTAACCTGAAAAGAACAGTTTTTCCCTACTTTGTGGGTTTTGTTTGTTGATTAAAGCACTGCTAAGAAAATATTAGCTAGAGCCTACAGAAAAGACCAGTTTGTTACCAACCAGGTCTTTATTCTTTTGATTTGATTGCCTGACAAGTTCAGCTGTTGTTTTCCTGATTTTGTTTTTCTAAGTTTAACACTGAAAGCAAGTATCCTGTTTTATGTGCTACCAAGCATATCTGTGTTGGGAGAAATAACCCCATAAATAAATATCTTATTGGCTTTACACTCAAGCACAACTAATTATTGTGAGCGGCTGTGTCTGGTGTGAATGGACTGCATTTCCCACAATCCCTTGCAAATCATATTGATATATGCCTTTGCCAAGACTGTGAACATTCTCACCCAGGCACCCGTCTGACAAGACAAACCCTGTGCCCCATAAACATAATACGACGTTGTGTACAGTTGATTATGTCATTGGAATCTGTTGTGTTCCACATATGTGAAGATTTGAAGAGCGTGAATTCTGAAGAGCAACAGAACCTACAGAGCAGGATGTTTGAAATCGCTGCTGACTCTAGGAGAGTGACTTATGGAGGAATGACAGCCTCAATAGAGGGAGTCGTCTGCAATCGACGGCGGTTTTGCAGCTTTTTTCTGGCGTTTGACAGCGATGGAACATTCACTGCAGCTAAATACTTCTCAGAAATTTTCACTTTAGTTTACAACTTCTGAAGATAATTGTGTTATTATAACTTGGTGTGGTGATATGAGGGAGCGTTCCCTCTTTTAAAACAGAATAAAAAGGAGGATTTGCCACGAGAGAGGAGTATTACTTTCAAGGCAAATACTCCAACAATGTTTTTTCTTTGGGATGTTTATGGGGCACAGGGTTTGTCTCTCTTTCTTTTCTTATTAGATTATTAGATGTGAGATGAACAGCGGTTTTGTGATATAGTACATAAATAATCATGTTCTGGCAATGTCACAGTTTTTATACTATTTTCCACTTTTTTAATTGGTCTTGTTTGATTTGATTCTTTTATGTGTCAAATATGTGTGCATATATAGTCAAGCCATTTCACTGGCCACGTTTTTTAGGAGATATTTGACATTAAGAGGCTGAACTGCAAGGGTGCCAATAATGTTGACTACAACTGTACTTGGGTGTTGTTATCGTCTCATATAAGGCAGCTTGTTAACAATGCCTTTTACAAATTACATATGTGAAGAAGAATATGGCAATATAATAATGCAAATGATTTTTGCTCTGCCTTACTGCAATAAGTGCCCTCATCAGCAGATTACTACAACACATTGTTAGAGGGTTTTTAATGCCAGAATTAAGGCACTTCGAGCAGTGCAGAATGCTGCTATATGCTTCATCATTGGAACTAACTTGTCCGATCATATAACACCGTGGATGAGGGATTTACGTTGGTTTCCCATTGGAGTTTATATAAAATTTAAGATTGCTATTTTACTTTTTAAAACCAGGAAATTGCAGTACCTTTGCCTCTGTTGGCTCCATTGCAAAATTATCAGCCTTTGTGCCTGTGGGACATACCCTCTTTTTGAAGTGTGAGCACAAACTCTTGATTAGGGATATGCAGTCATTTGTTTCATACTGATTTTGAATGAAAACAAAAGAAAAAAATTTCATCACATCTCATCTGTTATTAATAGCATGCACTATCGCTGTGTAGTTTTTTAAATTAATTTTTATTTATTTATTTAAAGCTTTTCTATACTGCGATCTTTATTATCAGTGCGGTTTACAATTAACAAATTGACTCCAAGGCAATAACAGATCTGTCCTGTGTTTACATATAACAGGGAAGGTAACATGGAATTGCAACTGGGGGAACTATGTACATTTTTACAATGTGTACAATGTAGTGTGCATTATTGAGCAATAGTGCATTCTCTGGGCAAATAGCACTATCGAATGATAGTATGTGCTATTAAGTGTAGATCAGTGAAGCAAACCCCTACTTTAATGCATTTTGAATTGTATTTTTTAGACAGCAGAATGCAAAAAAATGTACAAGGATATGAAAACATTGTATGCTATAAGGGGGCAATAATTGCAGGAAAACAAGTCTACATTTTACCGCCAATGGATAAGTGGGAGTTGCAGTTTCAAGACTAATCCAGGTAAATTCTGCTGGTAGAGGCACATACATGTCTGAGCATATGATGTACCGCTCAAGACATGTCTTGGTAGGAAGGGCTGGTCCTGGAGAGCTGCGGGAATAGAAGTAATTGGCAGGAGTAAATCAGCCATGGCATCTGGTGTGGTGGACCTCCTTCTGAAACTCATCCAGCTGCTGATCTCTCTGCAGCTGGATGATGGGTAAGAGAATGATATGAGAGTGCTGGCATAAAATTCTGCAGGCTACAGAAGCGGCACGAGGACCCACAGACACAGGGCCTTAGGAAAGTTGTTTTGATTCACCTTCCCTCCAAAGAACAATCCCATTGGCAGACTCCAAAGTGTCATTGTAGTATTACTCCATCAAATGCAGCAGCAAGGACTTGGACCCTGAAGCTATGAATGCTCAAACAGAGAAGTCTCTCACTCCATTGTTCTGCAAAGCCTCTGTTGACTGTAGACAAGTATTTGTATTATGGAGACGCGACTCTGATGCTAATATTTATCCAGTGAGAATAGACAGGTTTTGATGTAGCCAGAGTAAACAATAAGTCTAGATATGGTACCGGCAGGAATTTCTTGAGATGCCAAGTCTCGCACTTCTTGAGTGAGACACACATGTTTGAGGGTATTCACAAGCGCACACACAGAGATCTCCTCCTCTTAGGCATTCAGGACTTGGCTATTGGGACCTAAAGAAATGAAGAAGCAGCAGTCCAGTTGAGATCCCCAGGCTCTGCCATCCAAAAAAAAGAAGAAAGTTAAGATTTGATCTGTGGAAGAGGAAGGAAGCTCATAAACCAAACGTGGAAGAAAGGGCCTGTACAGGAGCAAGCCCAAATCCTTGTCCTTCCCCTTCATCAGCTGGCTATAACATTCATTTTGGTTGCTTCTCTTGCTCTGGATCTGCCAAAATTACTCTCCTTCTTCTTCTGGTAGCATGCTGTGTGGTTCACTGATCCTCAATTATTTGAACCACAGTACTCCATAGATACAGCACATATGGTTCAAACAATTAGAAACACAGAAATATAGAAACATGATGGCAGAAAAAGACCACATGGCCTATCTACTCTACTGTTCCATATCAACCACTACAAGAGTCCCCTTTTTGCCTTTAGAGATCCTATGTGTTTGTCCCATGCTTTTTTAAATTCAGATATGGTCTTCATCTCTACCATCTCCATTGGGAGACTATCCCACACATCTACCACTCTTTCCATAAAAATTACTTCCGCATATTACTCCTGCATTTATGTCACAGAGGTATTTAAATGTCTCAGTCATATCACCTCTATCCCGCCTTTCCTCTAAAGTATTCATATTAAGATCTTTAAATCTGTCCACATATGCTTTGTAATGAAGACCACTAACCATTTAAGTAGTCACCCTCTGTACCAACTCCAACCTGTTTTTATCCTTTTGAAGGTGCAGGTTCCAGAATTGCACACAATGCTCCAAATGAGGTCGCACCAAAGACCTACGCAGAGGCACTATCACCTCCTTTCTTCTGCTGGTCATTCCTGTCCCTATACACCCAAGCATCCTTCTAGCTTTCACTGTTGCCTTTTCTACCCGTTTAGCTACTTTATGATATCAGACACAATCATGCCTAGATCCCATTCTTCTTTTGTGGACAGAAGTACTTCACATCCTATACTATATAGCTCCCTTGGATTGCTGCAGCCCAAATGCATGACCTTGCATTTTCTAACATTAAATCTCAGCTTCCAAATTCTAGACCATTTATCAAGCTTAGCTAGATCCCTCCTCATGTTTTCTATATCTTCCTGGGTATCTACTCTATTGCAGATTTTCTTATCAACCGCAAAGAGACAAAACTTACCCTATAACCCTTCCGCAATATCACTAACAAAGATGTTAAAAATAATTGCCTCCCACTCAACCAGTTTCTAACCCAAGCAGTAACTTAAGGTTCCATCCCTAGGGTGTTCAGTTTGTTTATAAGTCACCTGTGTGGAACGGTGTCAAAGGCTTTACTAAAATCTGAATACACCACATCTAGGGCTCTCCCTCGGTCCAACTCCCTGGTCATCCAGTCAAAGAAATCAATCAGATTTATCTGAGAAGACCTGCCTCTGGTGAGTCCATGTTGCCTCGGATCCAGTAATCCATTGGACTCCAGAAACCCCACTATTTTCTCTTTCAGCAGTGCTTCCAATAATTACTCACCACTGAGGTTAAAGTAACCGGTTTGTAGTTTTCAATTACATCCTTACTTCTGCTTTTGTGTACAGGGACCACATGTGCCTCTCTCCAATTCCCTGGCACCACTCTCGACTCCAATGAAGCATTGAAAAGATCAGTCAGTGGAGCTTCTACAACATCCCCAAGTTTCCTCAGTATTCTCGGGTGTATCTCATCCAGTCCCATTGCTTTGTCTGCTTTAAGTTTAGATAGCTTCTCACAAACACAGTCTTCTGAAAATTGTTCAAGATGCCCCTTGCTTCTGTTTCTATTTGTGGGTGTTTTCTGAGGTCCAGCTCCTGGTTCTTCATCTGTGAACACAGAACAGAAGTATTTATTAAGCAATTCCGCTTTATACTCATCAGCTTATACATATTCCTCTCCTTCACCCTTGAGTCTGACAATACCACTTTTGTCCTTCCTCTTCTAACTAACATATCTGAAAAATGTCTTATCCCTCCATTGTATTGCATTAGCTATTTCCTCCTCTTTCTGAATCTTTGCTTTCCTGATTAGTTTGCTAGGTTCTCTAAGTTTTTCCAAATATGGATGCCTGGCTTCCTCTCTCTGTGATCTTTTTTATTTTATGAAAGCCTCCTTCTTTTTCTTCATCTTTTCAACTACTCTTTCGAAAACCATAGCGGTTTCCTTTTCCTTTCACCTTTATTTATTATTTTAACAAAAAGGTTGGTTGCCCTTAAAATATCCCTTTTCAGTTTTGCCCACTATTTTTCTACATCCCACAGCTGTTCCAATCCCACTAACGACTCCCCAAGGTATTGGCCATCTTGGCAAAGTTAGTTTTCCTAAAGTTTAAGACCCTCGCTTTTGAATGGATTTTATCAGTCCTAGTCCTAATACTGAACCACACCATCTGTTGATCACCGGATGCAAAATGATTTCCCACTATAACATCAGAAACACCTTCATCATTGGTAAGCACTAAGTCCAGTATGACCCCTTCACATGTGGGTTCTTTTACCAGCTGCCTGAGTAGTTCTCCCTGTAGAGAATCCAGGATCTCCTTACTTCTAGATGATTCTGCAGCAGGAATGAGCCAATCAATATCTGGCATATTGAAATCCCCTATCAGTAGCACTTCCCCTTTCTTAGCAATGCTGCTTATGTCTTCAATTAACTCTCTGTCCACCTCATGAACATGTGAGGGAGGTCTATATATCATGCCAATGCAAACAGATTTATCTTTCCCTCTTTCTAGTTTAACCCACAGTGCCTCCTCTTTCCCTTTTAAGCCCTGTATTTCCATAGATTTAATATTATTTTTTACATATAGTGCCACTCTTTCTCCCCTTCTTCCCACCATATCCTTTCTGAATAAAGTATAGCCTAGTATAGTTACAGCCCAGTCATAGTTGTCCGTGAACCATGTCTCAGTTACTGAAATCCAAGTCAGCATCTCCCATTAAAGCCTCAACATCTGGGATCTTACAAGCATTTATAGACACTGCCTTCCAAATGTTTCCCCTTTTACCTATTTCTATAAAGGTATTTAATGTTTCACCGAACTGGGGGCTTTCTTCACCCATCCCCAATGAATCTAGTTTAAAGTCCTCTTCAGTAGGTTAGCCAGTCTGCTACTGAAGACACATTAACTCTTCTTGGACAGATGAATACCATCTCTGCTCTGCAGCCCTTGGAACAGCATCTCATGGTCCAGGAAACCAAAACGCTCACGCTGACACCATCCTCGCAGCCATGCATTTATCTCCAGGATGCAAGTTTCTCTGCTTTGGCCTTTACCCTCAACAGGGAGGACTGAAGAGAACACCACCTGTACACCTATCTGTTTCACCCTCTGTCCCAGAGCCATGAAGTCACTTTTGATTTGCTCAGAGGGATACCTAGCAGTATCATTTGTGCCAACATGGATAAGCAACATCGGGTAATAGTCAGTGGGCTTGATGAGTCTCAGCAAACTCTCCATTACATCTTGGATTTTGGCACTTGGTGGACAGCATACCTCTCTGGACATCAAGTCTGGTTAGCAGATGGAGATCTCAGTACCCCTTAGAATAGAGTCACCAACCACTACTACCCTTCGCTTCCTTGTGGTCACTGATTCTGCAACTTTGGGCTGCTTGAGCTCTGGTTCTTCCCTTTCCAGGGCTGCTTCACCTCTCCAGGGCTGCATAATGGTTCTTCAGTTCAAGGGCTGGAGGAGTTGGATTGGTAATTCTGCAGGCCCTGGTGACTTGTGTCCAACCTTAGTCATTCTGTAGGCTCCCATCTTCTTCTCTGCTGGAAAGCTTGGGTGTTATAAGAAGCATCTCATCAATGTACTTCTCACTGTCTTCAATGCTCCTCAGCCTCACCACCTCTTCTCTGAGCTCCTCTAGTTGTTTCCTGAGAGCTTCAGAATGCAGGCAGCCTGCACATGGAACCAGTCCTTCAACTGGCATTGGGATCTCTGTCTGGACAAAGGCAGAAGCAGTAATGGGGGCAACAGCTTTGGCAATATGATTTTTCCCAGCTATTGTTCAGTTGGTGGAGCTCAGGTGCCTGTTGAAGCAAAAGAGAGAGAGACATACCAAAATACCAGCCTGTTTCCCAGCTGACTTTTCAGGGAAAAAGCAGTTAACCTCTTTTAAATGTGTTCTAAATGTGCTGATTTCAAGTCCATGTGTGTAGCTAATTGGGGGAGGTGCCCTATAAAACAATACAGCTCACATGGGTTGGGTGGGAGTTGGGGGGTAGAGCGGGAACTAACACCTGATGAGGTGTCAGTAGCTTCAAAGAGCTGAGAAAGATACTAAAAGCAAGGTTTTAAACCTACACCAGTAAAGACTATATTTCCCATTTTGAACTAAAGCACCAAAAATAATATAACTTTGTATTAAAACCCTTTTAAGAGCTCGGCATGCTACCAGAAGAGAAAGTGCTCTAGAGAAGGGGTTCTCAACTCAATTCTCAGAACATACATTGTCAGTCAGGTTTTCAGGATAACCACAATGAATATGCATACAATGGATGCAGAGCATGCAAATTTGTCTCATTGTGGTTATCCTAAACGCCTGACTGACTAGATATGTCCCAAGGACTGGGTTGAGAACCACTGTTCTAGACCTTTAAGCAAGCAAATTGATTGTGTGCACTTTAATTTACAGATATATGTGTGCACTTTAAATGTTTAGACACTCAAATTCTCTAGATTCTCTACAGGGAGAACTATTCCAACAACTGGTAACAGACCCCACATGTGAAGGGGCCATACTGGACTTGGTGCTTACCAATGGCAAAAGTGTTTCTGATGTTATGGTGAGAGATCATCTTGCATCCAGTGATCACTAGATGGTGTGGTTCAGTATTAGGACTAGGGCTGACAAAATCCATTCAAAAGTGAGGGTCTTAGACTTTAGGAAAACTAACTTTGCCAAGATGGGACAATACCTCAAGGAGTACTGGGAGGGGAACAGCTGGGAGGTTGTAGAAAAGCAATGGGCAAAACTGAAAGGGGATATTTTAAGGGCAACAGACCTTTTTGTTAGAATGTAAAAGTAGCTAAAAGGTGAAGAAAAAGACTTCATGAAATACAAAAGATCACAGAGAGAGGAAGACAGGCATCTCTATTTGGAAAAAGTTAAAGAAACTAGCAAAGTAGTCAAGAAAGCAAAGATACAAAAAGAAGAAGAAATAGCCAATGCAATAAAATGGGGAGATAAGACATTTTTCAGATATGTTAGTGAGAGGAGGAAGGGCAAAAGAGGTATTGTCAGACTCAAGGGTGAAGGGGAGGAATATGTAGAAGTTGATGAGGATAAAATGGAATTGCTTAACAAATATTTCTTTTCTGTATTCACAGATGAAGGGCCAGGAGCAGGACCTCAAAAAACACCCACGGATAGGAACAGAAGTAACAGGGATCTTGAACCATTGAAGAATGTGTACGTGAGGAACTAGCTAAACTAAAAGTAGACAAAGCAATGGGATCGGATGAGATACATCTGAGAATACTGAAGGAACGTGGGGATGTTCTAGCAGCTTCTCTGACTTGAACTTTTCAATGCTTCTTTGGAGTTGGGAGTTGTCCCAGAGGATGGGAGAAAGGCACATGTGGTCTGTTTATACAAAAGCGGAAGTAAGGATGTGGTTAAAAACTACCAGCCCTTTAGTCTAACCTCTGTGGTGAGTAAATTATTGGAAACACTGCTAAAAGAGAGACTAATGAGGTTTCTGGAGTCCATTGGATTGCAGAATACAAGGCAGCATGGGTCTACTAGAGGCAGGTCTTGCCAAACAAATCTGATTGATTTCTTTGACTGGGTACCAGGGAGTTGGACCGAGGGAGAGCCCTAGTTGTGGTGTATTTAGATTTCAGTAAAACCTTTGACCCAATTCCTCACAGATGACTTATAAACAAACCGAGCACCCTAGGGATGGACCCTAAAGTTATTGCTTCGGTTAGAAATTGGTTGAGTGGGAGGTGACAAAGGTACAGATAAATGAAGCTCATTCTGAAGAGAAAGAAGTTACCAGTGGTGTGCCTCAGGGATCTGTCCTTGGTCCAATTCTTTTTAATATCCTTGTTAGTGATATTGCAGAAGGGCTGTCATGCTAGGTTTGCCTCTTTGCGGATGATAGCAAAATTTGTAAGAGAGTAGACACACAGGAAGGTGTAGAGAACATGAGGAGGGATCTAGCTAAACTTGAAGAATGGTCAAGAATTTGGCAGCTGAGATTTGATGCTAAAAAATGCAGGGTCATGTACCTTGGCTGCAAAATTCCAAGGGAGCAGTACAGTAGTGTAGGGCGTGAAGTACTTCTGTCTATGAAAGAAAAGCGGGATCTGGGCATGATTGTTTCAGATGATCTAAAAAGGGCTAAACAGGTAGAAAAGGCCATGTCGAAAGGCAGAAGATTTTTGGGTGCATAGGCAGAGGAATGACCAGCAGAAAAAAGGAGGTGATAGGCACTTTATGAGTGGAGGAGTAGCCTAGTGGTTAAAGCAACTGTCTAGTACCCAGAAGATTAAGGGTTTGATTCCCACTGGTGCTTCTTGTGACCTTGGGCAAGTCACTTTACTCTCCATTGCCTCAGAATAAAAGGCTGGCAATCTGCTTTTGGTGATACATTGCCAAGAAAACCTAGAGATAGCTGGGTTGCCAAGAGTCAACACTAACTTGATGGCACTAAAAAAAAAAAAGTCACTCTGTATAGGTCTCTGGTGCAACCTCGTTTGGAGTATTGTGTGCAATTCTGGAGACCACACCTTCAAAAGGATATCAACAAGATGGAGTCGGTGCAGAAGGTGGCAACTAAAATGGTTAGTGATCTTTGTTATAAAACATATCAGGACAGATTTAAAGATCTTAATATGTATTGTGGCACTGCAGACCAGCTGCAGGCAGAAGAAAAGGTTTTAAACCCAGAAAAAAGAGGTAAACACCGGCTGCAGCATCACGAGGAGCCATATAGGGGGAGCCAGAGAGACCTCTGGAGGACTGAGGAACCACGCCCTAGAGCCAATGATGCAATACCAGCCAACACCCAATGTAGAAAGGGAAGAATTCCTTTTAAAAGCTCAGATGACTGGAGGAAGTCAGACCGGTACGCAGAGTGGCAAAGAGAGTGCCAAAGAGAGTCGTAAGCAGATTGGCAAGGAGACTGCCAAGGAGACTGGCAAGGAGTGGTGCAAGGAGTTCCAGTTCCAGCTTTGCATGGATATTCGGAGGATCCAGGAATAGGAGTCCTGACCGAGGGAAATGGCCTAGCAGACTCAGCAGAGCCAGGTGAAGAAACTTGCTGTAAATGTTTTAAAAGAGGAAAAGATACACTTTCTAGGAGGGAAAGATACCATAAGGAAGCTGACCCTGAAAGGAGGAGGACTATACCAGAAAGTCCAAGGCCTGAGAATAACAAGGGCCAGCCACTGTTGAAAGGTGCAACAAGGAATAGCAAACAAGGAGGTGAAAGGAGAATTGTGAAGGGTAACTTTCAAAGCCCTGGGAGAAAGGAGCTTTGGCACAAACAAGGCCTAACTCCAGCAGCAGGCAGACCTGAGAACCAAAGGCCTACCTGGACAGCTGAGAAACCAAGACCCAGCAGGAGCAGGCCTCAGCCCTCACCTCAATCTGAGAACCTTAGAAGAAAAGGTAATTGCCATTTTAATAACTATGATTTTAGGAATGATGTGATACAGAAGGAGCAGGGCACTAGAGAATGCTGTCCTTCTAGAGGCATTCATGAGACAAGATACAAACCTGCATTAAACAGGAAAATTGCTAGAGAAGAAACAGTGTGCAGGAGAGACTGTTCCTGTTATAAAAGTATACAATGCAAGGACTTACCTTTTAATGCTGACCATTGGCGCATCATACAAGCGTTACACAGAAGGCCTGAAAGAGGGTCCTCAGACATTCCGGACTCCGAGCCCATGCAGGTGGAATTCCCGGAGGACCCCTCGGATATTCCGATGGACTGTAGTTATTGCCTGACCGAAAGGATTGAGCCTAGCAGAGGAATAGCTGTGGCCTGTATGTAAAGTTTGATGCTGTATTCCGTTTTTGACAGTACTGTGAAGTTAACAGATTTTTCAGTTCATGTTTTTCCTTTAACCTGGAGCAAGGACATTTCTTTTGTGTGTGCTGTTGTATTCTGAGCTTAGGAACCTATTTGCAACGTGGGAAATAAAAGCCTTATAATTTCCCTACCCTCGGACTGTTATTTTCTTGGGAGCTCTTAGTTAACCAGAAGGCTACCAGGCCTATAAGAACCTGGGCCCTGCACTTGAACTAAGCTCCCCCACAAACAAACTTTCTTCTTCCATGTCCACCCCCTTTCTGTTGGGTTGCGCCATTACCACCAAGGGGGCGGTGTGACAGTATACATTAGAGGAAAGGCAGGATAGAGATGTTATAGAGAAGTTTAAATATCTCCATGGCTATGAGTGGACATAGGTTGAGGGTGAAAGGGGATAGACTCAGGAGTAATTTGCAGAAACATTTCTTTGTGGAAGGAGTAGTAGATGCTTGGAATAGTCTTCCAGTGGAGGTAGTAGAAACAAGGACAGTATTTGAATCTAAAAATGCACAAGACAAACACAGAAAATCTCTTAAGGAAAAAAAGGGGACTATTGCAGTTGATATGGAAGGGCAGACTAGATAGGCCTTGTGATCTTTTGCTGCTATCATGGCTCTGAGATAGAGGGTAAAGCAGAAAGATGCACATGTGGTGTTCTCTTCAATCCTCCCTGTTGAGGGTAAAGGCCAAAGCAGAGAAGCTTGCATCCTGGAGATAAATCTATGGCTGCGAGGATAGTGTCATCGTGAGCGTTTTGGTTTCCTGGACCATGGGATGCTGTTCCAAGGGCTGAAGAGCAGAGATGGTATTCATCTGTCCAAGAAGAGTTAATGTCTCTTCAGTAGCAGACTGGCTAACCTACTGAAGAGGACTTTAAACTAGATTCATTAGGGATGGGTGAAGAAAACTCACAGGTAAGTGAAAGCTCCCAAATAAGTGAAACACTAAATTCTTTTATGGGAATAGGTAACATCTGGAAAGCAGTGTGAATAAATGCACATAGCATGGGAAATAACATCCCAGATGTTGAGGTTTTAATGGGAGAGGCTGACGTGGATTTTGTGGTGGTTACAGAGACATCGTTCATGGACAACCAAGACTGGGATGTAATTATACCAGGCTATACTTTATTCAGAAAGGACTGGGTAGAAAGAAGGGGTGGAGGAGTAGCACTATATGTAAAAAATGTTATTAAAGCTATGGAAATACAGGGCCTAAAAGGGAGAGCGGATACACTGTGGGTTAAACTAGAAAGAAGTAAAGAGAAATCCATTTGAATTGGCATGATATACAGACCTCCATCACAGGGAGAAGAAGTGGATGGAAATTTAATAGAAGACATACCCAGAATTGCCAGGAATGGGGAAATGCTACTGATAGGGGATTTCAATATGCCAGATGTTGATTGGCTCGTCCCTGCTGCAGTGTCATCTAGAAGTAAGGAGATCCTAGATTCTATACAGGAAGAAATATTTAGGAAACTGGTAACAGAAACCACACATGAAGGGGCCATACTAAAATTAGTGCTTACCAATGGTTAAAGTATTTCTGATATTATAGTTGGAGATCATCTCGCATCCAGTGATCACCAGATAGTGTGGTTCAGTATTAGGACTAGGGCTGCTAAAATCCATTCAAAACCGAGGCTCTTCGACTTTAGGAAAACTGTCTTTGCCAAGATGGGCCAATACCTCATGGAGTCGTTAGTGGGATGGGAACAGTTGGGGGATGTAGAAAAACAGTGGGCAAAACTGAAAGGGGATATTTTAAGGGCAACCAACCTTTTTATTAGAACGGTAAACAGAGGTAAAAGGGAGTGAAGGAGTGGCCTAGTGGTTGGGGCAAGGTACCTCAGGCCAGAAGGCCAGGGGTTCAAATTCCACTAGAGGACAGCAACCTTGGGCCAGAAGGACTGGGGTTTCTAGTCCTACAGGTGCTCCTTGTGGCCTTGGGCAAGCCACTTAACCCTCCATAGCCCATATTCCCTGTAAAATAGTTATCTCCAAGTTATAATGCCCTGTTCAATATAACTTCAGTTTGTTCAATGTAAACCACACTGATGCAGAATAGCACAGCATATAAGAGAATGTAAATACAAATAAATAAAGGAGGTTGCTATGATTCTCAAAAGAAGTAACTCAAAGATAAAGAGGGAAGCCTTCCTGAAATACAAGAGATCACAGAGAGAGGAAACCAGGCATCCTTATTTGGAAAATGGCAAAGTAGTCAGGAAAGCTAAGATTCAAAAAGAAGAGGAAATAGTTAATGCAATAAAATGGGGGGATAAGACATTTTTCAGATTTGTTAGTGAGAGGAGGAAGGGCAAACGTGGTATTGTCAGACTCAAGGGTGAAGGGGAGGAATATGTAGAAGCTGATGAGGATAAAGCAAAATTGCCTAACAAATATTTCTGTTCTGTATTCACAGATAAAGAGCCAGGAGCAGGACCTCAGAAAAAACTCACAAACAGGAACAGAAGCAAGGGGCATCTCAAATGATTTTCAGAAAACTGTGTGAGCAACTTTCTAAACTAAAAGTAGACAAAAAGATGGGACCTGGATGGGATACACCTGAGAATACTGAGGGAACTTGGGGACATTCTAACAGCTCCACTGACTGATCTTTTCAATGCCTCTTTCTTCTTCTTTAATCCCTAGATGGCATTTGGAGAGAAGGCCGTCCTCTCAGCCAATACACTACTGTAGATGCTGCTGGATTCTATGTGTTGCTCACAATACACTTCCAACCTTGGCGATCAGAAGCAACATTTCTGGACTCATTGATGGTCAGTCATTGGTTCCTTAGGTCTTCCTCTATGTGTTTGAGCCACATTTTCTTTGGTACGCCTCATTGAACCCTCAGGTGGACAAGTTGCTCTCACCAGAGGAGTTTGTATGGCAGTCAGCTGGTGTTCATTTTGCAAACATGGCCAAACCAGCACAGGCTGTGTTTTTAGATTTGTTCTTTGACTGAGGATTAATTGTCGCACCTTGTCTGCATTGTTTCGTTTTGATGGCAATTACAAAGAGAGACAGTCAAGTCTCAGGCATCACATTTGAAAGACTTTGAGTTTATTCAAGTCAGGTTTGAGCAGAGTCCATGTTTCCAATCCATACATGAGAATTGGCAGGATCAGCATTCGGAAGAGGCGAAGTTTGGTCTTGGTGGAGATATTGGCCTTCTTCCAGAGGCACCAATTGAGTGAGGCGAATACTACTGTTGCCTGGACAATCCTGCTGAGGACTTCAGCAATGCTTCTTTGGAGTCGAAAGTGTACCAGAGGACTGGAGAAAGACACATGTAGTCTCTTTACATAAAAGCAGAAGTACGGATGTGGTTGCAAAATACAGGCCGGTTAGTTAGTGCGTAAATTATTGGAAGCGCTGCTGGAAGAGCAAATAGTGACGTTTCTGAAGTTCAATAGATTACTATATCTGAGCCAGCATGGATTCACCAGAGGCAGGTCTTGTCAGACAAATCTGATTGATTTCTTTGACTGGGTGACCAGGGAGCTGGACCGAGGAAGAGCCCTAGATATGGTGTATTTAGATTTCAGTAAAACCTTTGACACTGTTCTGCACCGGCAAACTGAGCACCCTAGGGATTGACTCTAAAGTTACCGCTTTGGCAAGAAATTAGTTGAGTGGGAGGCAACAAAGGGTACAGGTAAATGGAGCTCACTCCAAGGAGAAAGAGGTTACTAGTGGAGTGCCGCATGGATCTGTCCTTGGTCAGATTCTTTTTAACATCTTTGTTATATTGCGGAAGGGCTATCGGGCAAGGTTTGCCTCTGCAGATAATTCTAAAATCTGCAATAGAGTAGACACCCAGGGAGGTGTAGATAACATGAGGAGGGATCTAGCTAAGCTACAAGAATGATGTAGAATTTGGCAGCTGAGATTAAATACTAAAAAAAGCATTAAAATGATGCAGCAATCCAAGGAAGCAATACAGTATAGGGAGTGAAGCACTTCTGTCCACAAAAGAAGAGTGGGACCTAGGCGTGATTGTGTCTGATGATCATAAAGTAGTTAAACAGGTAGATAAGGTGACAGTGAAAACCAGAAGGATGCTTGGGTGCCTAGGGAAAGGAATGGCTAGCAGGAGAAAGGAGGTTATAGTTCCTTGGTAAAGGGCCTTGGTGTGACCTCATTTGGAGTATTGTGTGCAATTCTGGAGACTGCACCTTCAAAAGGATATAAACAATTTGGAGTCGGTGCAGAGAGTGGCTACTAAAATGGTTAGTGGTCTTTGTTATAAAGCATATGAGGACAGACTTAAGGATCTTAATATGTATACTTTAGAGGAAAGGCGGGATAGAAGTGATATGATTGAGACGTTTAAATACCTCCATGGCATAAATGCACAGGAGGAGAGCCTATTTTTATTGAAAGCAGGCTTTGCTACGAGGGGACATAGGATGAGGGTAAAAGGGGATAGACTCAGGAGTAATACGTGGAAATATTTCTTTATGGAATGAATGGTAGATGCGTGGAATAGTCTCCCACTGGAGGTGGTAAAGATGAGGACAGTATCTGAATTCAAAAAAGCATGGGACAAACACAGAAAATTTCTAAAGGAAAAAAGGGGACTGTTGTTTAGATTGATATGGAACGGCAGACTAGATAGGCCATGTGGTCTTTTTCTGCAGTTATGTTTCTATTATTATGCCTCTGTGTCATTCCATGGTGCAACTGCCCCTTGAATAATGTGTGTAATTCTGGTCACCATATCTTAAAAAGGATACAGCTGAATTAGAAAAGGTACAAAGAAGAGAGGCAAAAATGGTAAAGGGAAAGGTAGGATACTCCTTTGAGGAGAGGCTTAAAAGGTTGGGGCTCTACAACTTGGAAAAGAGATGGCTGATGGGGGATAAAATAGAGGTCTATAAATTAATTAATGGAATGGAATAGATAAGCATAGATCAGTTGTTTATGCCATCAAAAAGTAGAAAGACTATAGGACATGCAATGAAGTTACTATGCAACCCATTTAAGACTAATAAGAGAAAATATTTTTTATTCAATGAGTCATCAAACTCTGGTATTCATTACCGGAGGATGTAGTAAAAGCTGTTAGTGTAGCAGAGTTTAAAAAGGGTTTGGACAAGTTCCTGGAGGAAGGGTCCATAAACGATTATTAAAGAGGATCTGAGAAATCCACTCCTTGCCTCGGGACAAGCATTGTGGAACCTGTGTGCCTCTTCAAGAACCTGACAGATACTTGTGGCCTATATTGGCCACTGTTGGAAACAGGATACTGGGTTTGATGGACCTTGTTCTGATCCATTATGGCATTTCTTATGTTCTTAAGAAAAAGTCAATACGCATATGAGGTGCAGAGTAGAATGTATACTCTTTACCATTGGATGGAGACGATGCCATATATCTGTTAGACACCCCTGCAGATTTCAACATATACCTCACTCTAGAGCTAGCTATTCTTGAGTGTGATGTCAATCTAAAAATGGGTCAAGAACCAAATTAAAGTCCCTGCCAATGATCACTGGGGAAGAATTCCGAAGTTACTTGGAGGCTAATGTCTTAAAAAATTTAGGATTATCATCCTTTGGGACATAGACACAGAAAAAGGTATAGGGCATTCTCCTAAGCTCCAGCTGTAGTTTAGCCCATCTCCCCTCCAGATCAGAAGAAGAAATGGGGATCTTAGCATCCAAGGCTTTATTCATCTTTCATCTTCTGAACTGCTGCAGAAAACACATATTTCCCAACCCAACCTTGTTGTAATTTAATTGACTCCCCTACAGAAAGGTATATTTCTTGTATAAAACCTATATCCGCCTTTAATCTCTTAAGGTACTGCAAAACGTTAGTTAGTTTGTTTAATGGGATGGCCCATACCCTTAACATTCAAAAAAACAACATGCACATCCTTCATGTTAGCCATAGCATCAAACCACACATCTTTTGCACCCTAGCTCCAACCCATGCATACACACACATCACCAAAGAAACCATCCCAAAACATCCAAACTCTCACACACCCATGCACTATAGCAATCAGCAACAAACCAAGCCCTAGAAGAGGGGACAACAAATTGAAAGAACAACAATATGAGTTCTCATGTCCTCAGTCAGAGGCCAAAGGAGCCTCTCACTGGTCTTTCATAGAAAGGAAGAGCTTGAACGCTGGCTGAAGTCCCCAAAAGAGCAGATGACCAACTGTGCAGGTGCTAATAATCTCACATAGGTGGTGCACACAATCACTCCATGTCATCATCTGCCATCTCTGCATTATTGTGGTCAGCCAAGTTGACCAACACTGCAAGATCATCAAAATATGAGTGGGATAAAATAGACCATACATCGCTCCTGCTGCTTTCAGATGTAGCTGCAATCAAGAAACGACTTGTGCTTGCTGGCAGTAGCTTTGGCTGATCTGGAACAATAAGGATCCGGTGCCCTGCTTCATTGACTGTTTTTTTCTCCCTTGTATCTTGCAGAATCTGCAGGACTTGCTGATAGCGAAACACTTTATCCACAACCGGACTAGAAAAGACCCTATTTGGAAGTGACCACGATGGCCCATGATGCGCACACTCTACCTTGAATGGCAGAGAAAGACTCACGCAATGAGATTAGACTCCAAATATTTGAGCATATCTGAGCACTCTGATCCCTCAGGCAGATCAAGTATCCAGACATTGTTCCGATGACTACAGTTCACCAGATCCTCAATAGCTCTTTGCAAAAAATCAATCTTTTGACCTTATTTTTTTCAATTCTGCTACATGCACCTCAACGGCACAGACATGATTTTCATTTACTACTAATCACTCTTGATAGGAAGTAAGTTGCTGTACAGCATTTGCTAATTTTGCCTGTATGTCCCTGGTACCTTCAAGATTGGATTGCATTAAGCTGCGAAAATTCTGCAGCTCAGCCATGATTGCCGCATTGAGGGTAGTTGATGGCGGGAGTGGCTCTATTTTCTCTGGAGGCGTGATTTTGTGCTTTACCTTTTTCATTGCTGAGGGTAGCATAAAAGTCACTTCTTCTTTCCCTCCTTTGCCCAAAGCCATCTGTAAGCAGTAGCAAACTTGAATAATGAGACTAATTGCATTTGGCAGCATCCCAAACAGAGTTAGTAGCTATGTTAGAATAGGTCCGGTGTGAGCAAAGGACTCAGGCAGCCATCCACTGCATGCACATGAGTGCCCCCTCCCCTGCCATATTTCCATTTTTTAAGAAAATGTAGATGAAAAAAGAAGAAACATCAAAGATGAACCATCCCAAAGAGTGAGATTTATGGACCCAGAGAATGAGAATGAAGAACAAAGAGAGATTTTTTTCAGATGGTGCATCCAGGGTACAAATCTAAAAAAATGTAAATGTAATGTTGCTTTGCCAATGAAAAAATCAGCATAAAATGACATTTGCTTTTCTAAAAGGATAAGGACATAGTGGAAGCAACATAGGTACATTTTCTGGATTAAAAATTGCTCTCCACTCTGTGGCTAAAAGTATGTGCAGAGGTTTCGCAGCACTTGTGCTTGTGGGTACACAGAAAAGGGATGGTGCAGGAGGAGGCAGGATACAGGAATGTGAGCCCAGATTTCTTCCTACCTGCTGGAACACTATATTTTTTGTTGTTGTTGTTGTTTTTCGTTTTTTGTTTTTTTCTTTCAATTTAATGATTAAAAAAGTAAACAAAGGAAAGTGAAAGCCCTATACACAATGAGACTGATTCCATTTTCCTACATGTCCGTCTGCAAAAACTGGACGTGCGGGAGATGGACCCAATTCTGTCGCCACGGGTCCCAGATGTACCCATGACAGCAGAATCGGGGACTTAGACACCTGGGAGCTCTCCGTATGCTGAACAGATTGGCATATGGGGAGCTGCTCATCCAGATGACAGAATGCCACTGATGGTGCAAGGCAGCAGTGGTGTCTTAGTTCCATGGAAATGAACCATCCATAGGATGGCTCAGAATGCTATTGCAGACAACTGCCCCTGCAGCCCTCTGTCTGGCCATTGCTGGCAGCTGCTGTGGGTTGGAGCGGGGCTGCAGGGGCACAGTGTGCCAATCTGTTTGTGCGAGGGTATGTGCCACTTGATGTGGGTGGCACCTGTGACTTATTCCACCTACGTGGTGGAATAAGCTGAGCATGCAGATGAGAGCCGTGGGACGTACAGGGGCCTGACCTAAATAGGTCCTGTATGTCCTGGCAGTGAGCCACACCCCTGCTCCACCCTTGCTCCACCCCATCACCACCCTCTCTGACCCACGGAGAGGGTGGTGATTCATGTGATCCAGTTCCTGCCTTGGTTTGCGTTAGTCAAATGGGGCTAAACATGGCATGGAAACACCGGCACTACAGTGGTGGGAATACCCCCACCTGATAATGTGGGATGGCAACAGGGGATCGTGCCATTGGGAGAGGCTCCCGATGCTGTCAAAATATTTTCAGGCGAAGTATCGGGCCTCAGGGTAACGGCCGGGTTTCTGCACCTCAGTGGAGGGCAGCGGTCCAAGCGTACAGCTGCTGCAATACCTCCACATGAGGTGCAGAAACCTGGTTGTCATGCACACGGGAGGGCTGGGACCAAACCGGTTCCTAGTCAGTTTGGATCCCACCACTGGCTGAATTGCATTCCGGGGCGTGCATTGGTTGGACGTCCAACCCTACTATTCGTGGTTGGAAATGACCACCAATGTCAATAAAGAAAATGAAATACCAATAACATATACAAAGGGATCACTCAAATCCACATCAACGGAAGCACCAGCAGGAAAAACAATACACTAACCCAAACTAGCAACCCAGTCCAGCTCACTTTGTACAATGATACACCTCATCAAGAAAGCATTCTAACTGGGAAACCTCCGTGAAGACATATCTGTTGCCAGAATAAGTAACAAGACACTTGCAAGGAAATTTAAGATAAAATGTAGTTCCAGTCACAATAACATTTGGCTTTAGCTATAAAAAAGATTTTCAGTGGAGCTGAGTCGCCTTCGTGACATCAGGAAAAATAGTTAAAGCTTGCCTAAGAAAAGGGGCATTTTTCTTTGAAAAATAAAGTTGCATAATGGTGGCTTTATCCCGCTCTAGGGAAAAGTTTACTAGTAAAGTAGCTTTTCCGAGAATTTTTACAGGTCTTACCTGCCTTTCAATAGTCTACATATTATATGTATTATATGCAGTGTTGCTATTACATATAGTAGGAAAAACGTCCATTGTTGAACACATACCAGAGCCACTGGTAGTCTTTACTGTAGTTGGTCCATTTGAATATATGGCCCACTCAGATCAAGCCAGAACTGGAGCTGGTGGAAGAGCTTACAGAGGAATTGGTACTGAAACTACTCTCGGGAGGCAGAGGGACCAGAGCTGCTCGGGCTAACCCGCATCCAAAACCAAAACAGCTCCAGCGTGCTGCTCCGCCATGTCCCCTCGACCTAGCTCCCACAAGTCAAACACCAGTGTAATATACAGGAAGAGGAAATGCGCTTTTGCACTGCCCGCAGCCTCTAGCCACATCCAATAGCCACAGAAAGCTGCTCTGGGGAGTAATAGTATCATTCATGATGTATATTCTGGTTTTCATCTGCACCTTAGAGTTCTTGAGGCAGTGTGTGAGCTGATAGTACGATCCTAAGATGGCTAGAGAGAGGACTGAAAGCTGAGAAATGTTATTGTGTCAGTACAAATCACAATCAGTTTAATGTAGAATGATGCCAGGTCCCAGCATAATCAGGCCCGTTCCATCAGGCTATGACATTCCGGACAACGATCACCAAAGAGTGAGAATGAAGGTTGGATGGTGTATCTTTTGTTTGCGTGTTTTCTGTCAGCTGCAGTACTTGCATATTTTAGGAATATACGGCACTGCTATCCACATAAGCAGCAGTAAAGAATATACATCTAGAACAGTGAGTGCTGCCAGAAATCATTTTTCCCACTTACACAACACCTAGACAATAAGAGACACATTCCAAATGGGACATCCAAGTGCAATCTGGGACGACAAAGCCAGAACATCTGAAAAGAAGGGCAGACACGTGCAAGTTCAGGCACAATTCCAGAAACCTTGACATGCCCAAGATGCACGTGTATCAAATGTCTATATAGGCATCCCCACAAGAGCTTTTCAGAACTAAAATGTCTAATAGCATAATGGTTAGAGTAGTGGCCTAAGAGCTGGCTAATCAGGGTTCAAATCCCAGTGTTGGAATTTATAGTTACAAACTAGTTGCTTAATGCGCCTAGAGCAGAAATAAACATGTATGTGCTCACAGACATTTGCTTCTGGGATCAAATGGTCTATTTCCCCTTCCCAGATGTACTTCTACCACATCCCTATGTCTACTTGAATGTTCCTGTAATGGAGAGGTCTGCAGACATGCACATATCTGTGATGTTGATGACTAAACCTTTCAGAATGACACTCTTAGATTCTTAAAACTACTCTGTATGCCCTGATTATAAACTAGTTAATTATTACAACTCGTTGCTTGCTGTCCCAAAATCCAAACAAGACTGCAACTTATATAACGCACTGCAGTAAAATCTCTTACACAAGACAGAAAGAACTGACCATGTGACTCCTTTGCTATACAGGCAGCACTGGCTCCCTATCTGGGCCAGGATTAGATTTTAAATCCTTTTTTTTTAGAATATTGTGCTTATTAAGCAGAATCCCTATTTATCTTATGTTTAGTTTTATTACAAATTTTGCTCTACCAGCATTCATATACCTTGATGTGGTCCTTATTCTGTGTTGCCCAGCTAGAACAATGCACTCAATCTGCCTTCAGGTCAATGCCGATTCCTGGCAACCCAGAAGTCCCTGGGTTTCCTTGGCAGTGTGATAGGAAGTAGATTGCCAGGCCTTTCTTCCAAGGAAATGGAGGGTTAAGTGACTTGCCCAAGACCACAAGGAGTGCTAGTGGGAATTGAATGCTGGTTGCTTGGTTACCAAACCAGTGTTCTAACCACTAGGCTGCTCCTCCACTCCCAGCTAGGGCATCCCAGGCAATATACCTGATGGTTCCATCCTCAACCAAACAGACTCAAATCATTTTTTTATTATTTATTTTTATACACCGCTTTATCAAGGTAATCAAGAGCGGTTTACAGAGAACGTTTTAACTACTGCATGAGGCAGTTTACATGGAACAATTACAGAGAACAATTAAAGATAGTAATAACAATGAAGTGCAATAACTATTTACAAGAGGAATAATCATTCGTAGATAGAGGTGATGTGATAATAAGAGGAGGAAGTGTGCCCGGAGTAGGGCTTTTTGTTGTCTTCTGAAACATGCTTCTGATTGAACTGCCCCAGGAAAGCTCTTAAAAGAAATATGAATCCAGAGTGAAGATGTGGCTCTTTACTCAAGCATTTCTCAGTGTAAAACCCCTCTAATTGCTGGTATATAGATAGAGTCTAAAATGATTCCTGCCCTCCCTCCACCCTTTTGTTTTTCAGCTATATGTTTGTTATTCAGGAAAGATTGTTGTTCTATTCACTCAACCTCTCTATTGTCTAGCTCATTTGTCTTAGCATAATGTGATCTATTGTAACAATTTTGTTTTTGTAAACTGCTTTGTTAACTGGATTGAACAGCAGTGTGTCAAATCCAAATAAATAAATACAGAAACTTAGAAACAAACAATTATAGTAGATAAAAACCATATGGTCTCTCCAGTCTGCCTATCCATAAGAGCTAGTAAGTCCTACAATTCCTTCCTCTCCCTCAAAGATCCTCTGTATTTGACCTATGCTTTTTTGAATTTGGATATAGTTTTCATCTACCACCTCCACCGAGAGGCTGTTCCATACATCCGCCATCCTTTCCATAAAGAAATATTATCTGACTGTTCCTGAGTCTATCTCCTTTCACCTTCGTCCATAACCACTTGTAACCGGGTAAGGCGGACATGTCGCCTCTCGCCCCTCCCCCCACTTCAATAACTTACCCTCCAAACCACAATATTCAGCACAAAACACATGACACCTCTTGGTCTTAACTGGTCGCAGCTTTAATAACCTTTTCCTTATAACAAACCAACCAATACAACTTAACGCATTATAACTCCCCACCCTCCCCCAAAGCAGAGCGAGCCCTCACCAGCCATGTTAGTAGCAAGGTGACGCCGCTTCCGCTCCCTGGGCACAAGCCCAACAAATTTTCCACGCCCTCCCTCTTCCGGGTTCGCCATATTATTAGCAAAAACCTGAGGGATTAACCGGGTCGGGGGTACCCAACCCCCGCTCTCATGCTTGCCTCCGGCTCCTGACCCCGGACACCTCCAGGATCCCGCCAACCCCTTCCCCCCCCCAGCTGCAACAACCCACCACCCCAAAAAACACATCTCGCGCCCCTCAGTAAGGGTGGGAGGGCAGGCGCCCGGCTCCCCTCGCCTCGGCAAACGAAGAGGCAGAAGGCGCCGAGTCCCCGCACTACCTCCCCCCCCCCCGCCCGAGGTCCCTTCTTCTCCATTGGCTCCCGCCCATTCAAAAAACGCTAGCGGGAGCCAATGGGGATGCCAGCCGCCGCTCTCTTCTTGGCGTCCTAACGCACCGACGAAGCGCATGGGCGCGAGTGAGCACGCCGCCCCCCCCGGTTACCGGCGGCCGCGTGGACGGGGACCCGCGGCCTTTCACTAACCGGGTAAGGCGGACATGTTGCCTCTCGCCCCTCCCCCCACCTCAATAACTTACCCTCCAAACCACAATATTCAGCACAAAACACATGACACCTCTTGGTCTTAACTGGTCGCAGCTTTAATAACCTTTTCCTTATAACAAACCAACCAATACAACTTAACGCATTATAACTCCCCCCCTCCCCCAAAGCAGAGAGAGCCCTCACCAGCCATGTTAGTAGCAAGGTGACGCCGCTTCCGCTCCCCGGGCACAAGCCCAACAAATTTTCCACGCCCTCCCTCTTCCGGCTTCGCCATATTATTAGCAAAAACCTGAGGGATTAACCGGGTCGGGGGTACCCTACCCCCGCCCTCATGCTTGCCTCCGGCTCTGGACCCCGGACACCTCCGGGATCCCGCCACCGGCTCAAGTCAGCCATGACCTGAGCCGCCCCCAAAAGGTAAGCTGCGACCAGCCCCTGTCCGCAACCGAATACCTTCCAAGGCCTCCTACCAATCATTCAGCAGTAAATCCAACCCAATCGGGGACAAATGGACCCCATCCGGCCTGTAGAGGCCAGGGCACGCCACGTCAACCCAAGAGTGAAGGATCTGACTGCCTCCCAGCTCCCCCACCCATCAACCGATTTGACGGTTAATCTTAGTCACCCCCCGTGACCACCGTCGCTGACCCCAGCAGGCCGGCCTTGGAATGATATCCGACCAAACCAAAATAATGCCTGGAAACATCCCCAACACCACCCCCAAGTCCCTTTGCACTGCTCGAATCAACTGTCGGCAAGTCCACGAGGCCAGATCGTTGCCTCCTAAGTGTAGCAGCAAGATGTCTGGCACGCCTCTCGAGCGCTGGTGGTGCCGAAGCAAAGGCAAGAGCTGGATCCACCACAGTCCTCGCTCACTCAGCCATGTGACGGTCACCGCCAGTTCCGTAAGTCCCAGATTCAGCCCGATAGGCCTCGCCGCTGCTCGCTGACCAGCCCAGTACACATAGGAGTGGCCAATCGCCCAACAGCAACATGAACCGTGCCCATTTTCTGCAACAGAAAGGATAAAATAAAGTTAGTGCCCCCCCCCCCACCGCCCCTACAAACGCACGTAACTGCGGAAGGCCTGCGACCTCCATCTCCCGATTCGACGAATCTCCTGCTCCGGCAGACCCGCCGCTGCAGCACTAGTCGCTGCCCCAATCCGGAAGGAGTGAGGAGCGAACCCCCCCGGATCCTCGCCGATACAGCGTAACAACAGCCGCAGCACCGCCGAAAACTGGAAACGCGTAAGCACCCGCGCGTCCTGATGTATAAAAAGACTACCGGCAGTATTAGGCCGCACGCGTAAGTACGCTTTTAGTCGGGCAACCGGGCAAGGCTTCACTTAGGGCAGCCACTACTAGCTATGCCATAAAGTCTGCTCGACAGCGGAAAGCAGAAATGGTTAGACTGAATAATCAAATCAGAGTGGGTGAACGCCTTCTTGTCAGTCGTAAAGATCCTTGTATACTTCTTAGACTACAGCGACTGAGGTTTCAATACAATTCTCTCCTAACTACTGAAGCAACTATAACCTTGCAGGCCCAGGCGGGCAGGTTTTACACTGAATCAAATAGGACAGGGAGATTACTCGCTCAATCCCTGAAAGGTAGGAAAAATGCAACTAAAATTGCAGCGATAGTCGATGATGTTTCTCAACGCATAGTGACACGGGACGAAGACATCGCGAAATGCTTTTGACTTTTTTACTCCAATCTATATTCATCTGAGGTTCAGATGGATGCGGGTATATTTGCAAAACTTTTCCAGAAGCTGGACCATCCTATTCTTCCTGAGGAAGAGCTCTCTCAGTTAGAGGCCCCGATAACCTGCAAGGAGATCCGCCAAGTTATTAAGTCATTAGTACTGGGTAAGGCTGTGGGCCCAGACAAAATCCCCCAAGAATTCTACAAAGCTTTTATGGATGACCTCCTTCCTTTTCTAACGATATGCTATGACTTATTGGGATCGCAGTCTCCGAAAGTTTGAGATTTTTCTGCCGCAGCTATGGTAGTGTTGGAGAAGCCGGGTAGGGAATCTCAAAAAGTTGAGAATTATCGTTCTATTTCATTATTAAATGTAGACTAAAAGATATACGCAGCAGTTCTAGCGGCGTGACTGGCAAAAGTAGTCCCCTATCTGATTCATCCAGATCAGTGCGGGTTTATCAAAGGTCGCTCCACAACAGATAACGCTAGGCTGTTGTGCCATGTGTTAACGGAGGCTGGAAAAAAAGAGGATCCCTTGATAGGGATGTTGCTAGACGCTGAAAAGGCGTTTGACAGGTTGGAGTGGCCTTTCCTTCTGGCTACACTTGAATGGTTTGGGTTTGGGGAAAACTTTATAAAAGCGGTCAAGTTGATGTATGCTGCGCTAAAGGCGGCCATTGTGGTAAACAGCACTATATCTGCATTTTTTATTTATTTATTTATTTATTTTATTTACAATTTCTTCTATACCGCACTATTCAGCATCAGCGCGGTTTACATGGAACATAACAATCAGACAGGGTACATAGGTCTGAGTTTACAATTAACAGGAGAAACAACTTGGATAACAAAAGGTAACTATTTACACAATGAAGTCACATAAGACATAGCAAGAGATTTAATGGTCAAGGACTCCTTACATGGTGTGGACGCCTGCCTTACAGGGTGTGATGGGACAGTTGTAAGTTATCTGAGTGGGGATGTGGTTCATTGTTCTCTGGGAAATATTTAATGAAAAGGAAGTGTTTAAGGGCCTTCCTAAACTGGGTCAGGTTAGTTATTGCCCTGATGTTTGTTGGTAGTGAGTTCCAGAATCTTGGTGCGCAGAGACTGAAGGCCCTGTTTGCGGTTATTGAAGTGCATTTTGTTAATTCTCTCTGCAATGATAGCTTATTTATCGCAGTGGATCTTCTTGGTCTATTAAGCGCTGTTGCTTGGATAAGGTCAGAAAGTGAAGATGGAGAGAGCTTATTGACCGCTTTGAATGTCAGCAGCACTGTCTTGAATAAGATCCTGGCTTGTACAGGAAGCCAGTATAACTGCTTTAGAAGGGGCGTCACATGGTCTCTTTTAGATGACCCCTGGAGAACCCTCGCTGCACTATTCATGGCAAGTTGTAAGGGGTTCAAGGTGGATTGTGGGAGACCTTGTAATATGGCATTGGCATAATCCAGATGTGGTATTATCAGGGCCTGGTAAATTGTCCGAAAATCTTCCAGTTCAAGCAAGGGGCGTAGATGTCTGAGTGAACGGATCTTGAAATAGATTGCTCTTACAGTGTTAGCTATGTGTGCCTTCATGTCAAGGTTTTGATCCAGTGTAACTCCCAGGTAACGAATTGTGGGTTTTGCTTGAAGTTCGGCCTCTTTCACCTTCAAGTATTTGGGTGGGCTGAAGTTTGGATTCCTCGTAATGAAGAGCACCTCCATTTTTTTATGTTGAATCCGAAGGTTTTGTGACAGGAGCCATTCAGATATGGCATTGAAGCAGTTGGTCAAAGGGGAGAGGTCAACTTGGTCTATGTAGAACGGCATATAGAGCAGGACATCATCTGCATATACCATACAATTGACATTGAAGGACCTGATGATATTGCAAATGGGTTGCATGTATATGTTGAACAACAAGGCCGATAGGGAGGATCCCTGGGGAACTCCTTGGTTTTGATGAAACGGTTCTGATGTTGCTCTGCCTGATTGTACTTGCTGCCATCTATCGATCAAGTATGATTTACACTTGAGCGTGGCACCCGGCAGGGTTGCCCGCTGTCTCCCCTACTCTTTAATCTCGCCCTGGAATCATTAGCTCTTCTTATTCAGCATAATCCGGACATTCACGGGATCCAAGTGTCAGACCTCGAGATAAAACTATCAGCCTACGCTGATGACTTGCTTTTATTTGTCACAACCGCTTCTGTTCCGAAGGTATTTGAACAGATTGATCTCTACTCTCAAATTTCTGGATATAAAATAAATTGGGCTAAGTCTCTTGCTTTTTCCCTAAACTGTCTCATACACAAATCCGCAGTCGACTTTCATCCTCTTTGTTGGGAGCCTAATGGGATTAAATACTTGGGGGTATGCTGCATGACAACAATTATAAGCACAAAACAGTACAACAAGGGGAACTTGCTGTCAGTTGTTCGAAACATGACATAAAAATGGTCACCCCTAAAATTGTCAAGGTGGGGCAGGTTAGAAACGATTAAGATGACCATTGCACCTAAGGTAAATTACATCTTATCTATGCTTCCCTTCTTATTGTCTGACTCTTTCTACAAAAAGCTGGAGCGTATCCTAACTCAATATCTTTGGAAGTCGAAGCCCCCTAGAATCGCTTTATGGAAACTAAAACAGAGTAGAGAAGCAGGGGGGTGCAATTTCCTGACTTACGCTGGTACCATTATGCTTTTCTCTTAAGACCTGCTATACTATGGGTGGAAGGTAAGGAACTAAGTTATCGCCCAAGTTGGTGGGATATAGAAAATCGATTTGTAGGGGGCGGAGCCTGATGTCCAGCGGGTAGGACGCTTTGCGTTGAAGCTCCCGAGAGGCCTACTCAGAATCCTGACTTAATACCTATATAAATTTACTATTTTGCTCCGAGCTGACCGGGGCACCTCGGGGGGGATGGCGGCCCACAAACCAGCGCGCTTGGACTTCGGGTCTCCTTCTTCTTCTCACGGAAAACGCTCCAAAACGGAGGTATCCTCCCCGCAGAAGATGGTTCCATTTCGTGAAAACCCCGCAATGCACCTGGAGATTTTGGAGGAAATACGCGGCGTGAAGGAATTGGTGCAGTCTAATGGAGAAGCGCTTCGAGCCATGCGAGAAGACTTTGGAGTGCTCCAAGACCGACTTGAAGGTCTTTCATTACGGCAGGACAATATGGCGGGGGTCCTCGACTCGCACGAGGTGCGCTTGGGCAAACTGGACGAGGCTGAGCGCCAGATACAGAATCTTCAAAAGGAATTGGAAGATAGCAATAATCGCGCCCGTCGCAACAATGTGAGGCTCCTCGGAATGCCGGAGGGAGTGGAAGCAGGAGATATAAGAGAATTCTTGCTCAAAACTCTTCCCTCCTTGCTGAAGATTACTTTTCACAGAGAACTGGAAATCGATCGAGCACACCGTGTTCCTGCCCGCATGGCGCTCAACCGCACGACCCCCCGGCCTATTATCTTTAGCTTGCTACGATATCAACAAGTGGAACAAATTTTACATGCTGCTCGAGCGAATCATCATTTGGAATATGAAGGTCGTAAGGTCTCCTTCTTTCCGGATTTGGCAAAGCCTACCGTTGACCGTCGGAAGAAACTCCTTGCTCTTCGCCCTCGACTTCAACAGCTACAGGCTCGCTTTGGCCTGTTGTATCCAGCGAAACTCCGAGTGACTCTCCATAACCAGACCAGGACGTTCGAGGATCCTGATCTATTATCAACATTTTTGGACTCCAAAGAAGCAGAACAGATGCGCTAATCCCAAATCTTGGACTCTTATCTGCCGGCTCTGTCCGCCATTTTGAAGGGCCCGATGCGGCGATCATAGCCCAGCACAGAAATAGCCTGGACTTTCTTTCTTTCTCTGTATGACTTATGTCTTTGGTCTCCTATCCCTTCATGATGTGTGCCTCGGTCGGATTCGGAGCACGCACAGTCCTACAGGTTATATGTTTTTTTCAATTTCGGCCTTCTCTGGGGTTTCTCCCCGCAGACACGTGGTCGCCAGTAATTTTGGGGTTTTGCTTCTCCTCTACCGTACTGCGGTTATCTTTGTTAATGTGGGGCGCTTCATTGTATTATATTAGCTTATTTTCCTATGTCATGTGTACAACCAGGTACAGTTAGTTTGAGGGACACAGTAAAACTATGTGTGCTATCATGCTTAGAATTTTAACTTTTCTGAATGGCCTCATGTAAAATCTTATTATTCATCGTACAAGGCATTGCTGGTCCACTCCGCAGAAAGAAAATCCTTAGCTATCTTAGACACGAGCACGTTGATTAGGTGTTTCTTTCGAACACGCACTACACTCTGCTGAAACACTGAAACTCAATGCTAGGCCTCACATGGTAGCTGCCTACTCTCCCACCGTTTCCAAATGATACGGGATAGTCATTCTGGTCAAGATTCAAGTGCTCCCTCAATCTTTTCTTCTCAAACAAGGTGCTTGTTGGTTGGAAGCTCCTGTACCGAGCAGACCTGTGTGGCTAGATATAGTAGCGGGCCTTTGCTCACCGATTCCTTTTACCTTACTCCCTGGTATGACTCTCCCATTAGACTCCCACTATCCACCAATGTTTTTCGACACTTTAGGTGCCTTTAATATTCCTATGCAACCTTTTGACTCCCGACTCTGGTCAGTGTAACTTTAGCATTGCATTCGGAGCACTAGAGTATTCCCGTCATCGGCACTCTTTGCATAAGGTTGATTGGAAACTTCCGATCTCTCGGTAGTTTACCGGGTGTAGCATCCAATTTTACTAAACCTTATGTAATGCTATCACTAGAGATACCTCTATAGCGCAGAACGTATGGGAGAGAGAATTGCATGTGACTTTAACCTCGGAGCAATGGAGCCTTATCTGGAGCAGAGGGACACGGGTTTTTGACCCGCCTCACTCACTCAGACCCTCTTCTTTCTAGCCCACCGGTGTTTTTACACTCCTCACAGTTTAGACATATGGAACACTACTCAGGGTAATGGTTGCTGGACATGTCCTGTGGCCATTGGTTTATTACTTCATTTCATGTTATGCATGAATATCCCGCACTACAGTATCACTGGAGTCGGGTCTGGGGTCGTATTTAGTCTATATTGCACTCTCAGGAGTCCCTTTCTCGGAGGGTAGTGGGACTTCGCCCAGTTGCGGGGATCCCCTCTCTCCCAAGAAATGGCTTATCTCCTTTTGAACTATATGCTTGGCATTGCTGTTTCCCTCATTGAGTAATACTGGGAAATTAGTTCCCATCTGAGCCTCACTGAATGGTGGAATCATGCCTGTCTCTACAGTAAATATGAACAAATACCTCGTCTGTGTGCTTCCTCCGTTCAGACTCCTTCTTATTGGTCTTAATGGAAGATGTTCAATGAATATGTACATTTTGCTAAATGCTCTCATCTGACTGTCTAACTTTGTATCTATCTCTGTCTCATGATCATGCTGTATTGTGGATATTTTTTGATTGTTTGATGTATAATCACTGTTAACGGGAAGCGCTCACATGCTGATACAAACGGGTAGAGAAGAAGCACCGGGGTGGGGGGTAATGGGTTTACTTTTCCTTATTGTATACTTGTTTTGTATCTTTTGGTGTGTTGTTCCTTTGTTTGTTGTAAAATGAAAATAAAAGTTTCAAAAAAAAAGAAAATCGATTTGTAGCTCCCATACCGATGGAATTGCTGCCTGAAATGTCCTTGCTTGATGTAGACGGTGCCTCCATTCTAATTAGCGACACCCAACAGGCTTATAAATTTCTGGCAAATAAAGTAGAGAAAGGAAATTATTCCTCGATGAAGCTCCCAATATGGTTCAATCCAAACTTTAAAATCCAGGATAAACTGTTAAATGGAAGCAATGGTACTCTCGAGGTATTTGGTCACTTGGGCAACTATTTTACAATGGAAAACTTTTGATGTTCTTCAAGAGGAGTTTGGCATACCTAAGACCAGTTACTACCAGTGGTTACGGTTAAAACATGGTATCAGCAGGTCAAACTTAACATTACCCCCGCTTTTAGACACTTCAGATTTAGAAACATAGAAACATAGAAATATGACGACAGAAAAAGACCACATGGCCTATCTAGTCTGTCCTTCCATAACAACTACAACAGTCCCCTTTTTACCTTTAGAGATCCTCTGTGTTTGTCCCATGCTTTTTTGAATTCAGTTACTGTCCTCATCTCTACCACCTCCACTGGGAGACTATTCCACGGATCCACTACTCTTTCCGTAAATAAATATTTCCACATATCACTCCTGAATCTATCTCCCTTCACCCTCATCCCATGTCCCCTTGTAGCAGAACTTGCTTTCAATTGAAAGAGGCTCTCTCCCTGAACATTTATGCCACGGAGGTATTTAAACATCTCAATCATATCACCTCTATCCCGCCTTTCCTCTAAGGTGTACATATTAAGATCCTTCAGTCTGTCCTCATATGCTTTATAATGAAGACCACTAATCATTTTAGTAGCCACCCTCTGCACCGACTCCATCCTGTTCACATCCTTTTGAAGGTGCGGTCTCCAGAATTGCACACTATACTCCAAATGAGGTCGCACCAAAGACTTATATAGAGGCATTATCACCTCCTTTTTTCTGCTAGCCATTCCTCTCCGTATGCACCCAAGCATCCTTCTAGCTTTTGCCGTCGCCTTTTCTACCTGTTTAGCTACTTTAAGGTCATCAGACACAACCACGCCTAGGTCCCGCTCTTCTTTAGTGGACAAAAGTACTTCACCCCTTATACTATATTGCTCCCTTGGATTGCTGCAGCCCAAATGCATGACCTTACATTTTTTAACATTAAATCTCAGCTGCCAAATTCTAGACCATTCTTCAAGCTTAGCTAGATCCCTCCTCATGTTATCTACCCCTTCCTGGGTGTCTACTCTATTGCAGATTTTGGTATCATCCGCAAAGAGGCAAACCTTACCTGAAAGCCCTTCCGCTATATCATTAACAAAGATGTTAAAAAGAATCGGACCAAGGACAGATCCCTGGGGCACACCACTGATAACATCCTTCTCCTCAGAGTGAGCTCTATTTACTTGTACTCTTTGTCGCCTCCCACCCAACCAATTTCTAACCCAAGCAGTAACTTTAGGGTCCATCCCTAGGGTGCTCAGTTTGTTTATAAGTCGCCTGTGAGGAACCGTGTCAAAGGCTTTACTGAAATCTAAATACACCACATCTAGGGCTCTCCCTTGGTCCAACTCCCTGGTCACCCAGTCAAAGAAATCAATCAGATTTGTCTGACAAGACCTGCCTCTGGTGAATCCATGCTGCCTCGGATCCTGTAATCCGCTGGACTCCAGAAACCTCACTATTTTCTCTTTCAGCAGCGTTTCCAATAATTTACTCACCACCGAAGTTAAACTAACCGGCCTGTAGTTTTCAACCACATCCTTACTTCCGCTTTTGTGTAAAGGCACCACATGAGCTTGGAGCTGTATGTCTGCATTAGCAGAGGAATCCGGAACAGCCTCGCAAATATATAAAATTATTCACACACATTCCCAGGGTAGACTTATGCCAGTGGAAATGGTCTGGGAACACGAATTGGGGAAACTAGAAAACCCTCAGCTCTGGACTAACTTTTGGGATTCAGCAATCTGAGTGTCCCATTCTACTGCTCTGACGTGGTCTCTCTATTTTTTGGCCCACAAAGCATATATTACTCCTGTTAAAAAAGACAAATGGGACAATAGCAAGGGTAATGCCTGTTGGACTTGCAAGGAAGTACCAGGTACTCTGTCTCATATGGTACTGGATTGCTCCTATGTTCAGTTGTTCTGGAAACCAGTGTGGGAACATGTTCAGCAGATTCTCAACTTCAAAGAGCTTTTGACATGGCGGATAGTTATTTTCCGGTCATTAGCGGGCATCCCCTCCCTTGAACCCTTGCAATATTTTTTATTGGATTTTATGCTGGGGGTGGCCCTAAACTTAATATTTAAGCACTGGAAAGACTCCATCAGTCTAAACTTGGCCTTATGGTGGAACCAATTGGCTCTTTTTAGCAAATATGAATGTTTTTGCTTGTCATCTGGTGGCTCCCATACTAAAGTATTAATGAAGTGGAAAGCTCTGGATGAAAATATTAACCGTGCACGGTGAATGTCTCCTTTGCTCTCTTACAGTGAGAATCTCCTTCAATCATTTAGTATGTTAACTGTCATGGTGGATGGCTTTCCCCAGGGGAGTGGTCTCAGGTTTTCAGTTATTTCTTCTGTCCTGTAGCTGGAACGGTGTTGTCCGGGCCCGGGCTTTTTACACTCCCGTTAGGTTAACGTTGGGTGAGTAGGTTGCCTAGGGGGGTGGGGGTACATGGGGTGTGTGTAAGTGATGTGTTTTTCTGTTGTCTGTATTAGTACTAGGATGTTTTTTCTGTTTTTTACTTTACTTAGAAACATAGAAATATGATGACAGAAAAAGACCACATGGCCTATCTAGTCTGTCCTTCCGTATCAACAACTACAACAGTCCCCTTTTTACCTTTAGAGATCCTCTGTGTTTGTCCCATGATTTTTTGAATTCAGTTACTGTCCTCATCTCTACCAGAACATTTATGCAACGGAGTTATTTAAACATCTCAATCATATCACCTCTATCCCGCCTTTCCTCTAAGGTGTACATATTAAGATCCTTCAGTCTGTCCTCATATGCTTTATAATGAAGACCACTAATCATTTTAGTAGCCACCCTCTGCACTGACTCCTTCCTGTTCACATCCTTTTGAAGGTGCTGTCTTCAGAATTTCACACTATACTCCAAATGAGGTCGCACCAAAGACTTATACAGAGGCACTATCACCTCCTTTTTTCTGCTAGCCATTCCTCTCCGTATGCACCCAAGCATCGTTCTAGCTTTTGCCGTCGCCTTTTCTACCTGTTTAGCTACTTTAAGATCATCAGACACAACCACGCCTAGGTCTCACTGTTCTTTAGTGGACAAAAGTACTTCACCTCCTATAGTATATTGCTCCCTTGGATTGCTGCAGCCCAAATGCATGACTTTACATTTTTTAACATTAAATCCCAGCTGCCAAATTCTAGACCATTCTTCAAGCTTAGCTAAATCCCTCCTCATGTTATCTACCCCTTCCTGGGTGTCTACTCTATTGCAGATTTTGGTATCATCCGCAAAGAGGCAAACTTTACCCGACAGCCATTCTGCTATATTACTAACAAAGTTGTTAAAAAGACTTGTTTCGTTTAAGAAATATCAATAAAAATAAATGAAAAAAAAACATTTCCCAAATTCTGATTATCTCACGGAACAGCATTAAATCCATGATAACAAACTGGAAAGAATATGGAACACAACAAACCAGACCGAGTAGGCCACGCACCAAAACTCACAGACTGGTCAAGGAGGGTATTAATCCTAGATGCTACAAAGACAACAAAGATAACAGTGAAGGGGCTGTATAGATCCACAGTAGAGATGGGAGCATGTATTCATAATACCACTTTAGGCAATGCACTCCACAGAATGGGGCTTTATGGAGGTGTGGCCCAAAAACAACCATTGCTTAAAGGAAGTAGAAAAAAAGGGAACACCCTTTTGGGGTTTACACAAGAGCATGTGGAAGACCCCCTAAATACATGGAAATAGGTTCTCTGGTCAGATATGAAAAAAACAGAACAATTGATTTTTAGGACCATCATTGGAATCGCCCATGTGTGACATTAACCCAACACTTCCCATCACCCTGCAAACAACATTCAGACAGTGAAAGTTGGTGGTGGCAGCATCATGCTGTGGGGATGGTTCTCATCAGCAGGCACAGGCAAACAGGTGAGGACTGAAGGAATGAAAGCTTGCACTACATAAAGACCCATTTTTGTGAGAAACCTGTTTTAGTCTGCCTGAGATTTGTGACTGGGACAGAGGTTTACCTTCCAGCAGGACAATGATCATAAACATACCTATAAAACTGGTTTTAAGGGAGACATGTAAATGTCTTGGAATGCCCTCAGCAAAGGCCAGACCTCACTCCAATTGAGAATCAGTGGCATGGGTCAAGGCTTGCTGTAGCCCAATGCAACCCATCTAACCTGAGGGAGTTGGAACAGTGTTTCCTTGAAGAATAGTTGAGAATCCCAGTGGCTAGATGTGTTAGGCTGATAGAGACATACCCCCAAGAGATTTGCAGCTGTAATTGCATCAAAATGTGCCTCAACAACTTATTGAGTAGGGGGGGGGGGTGAATACATATGCTCACTCCTTTTTTTAACAAAACATTTTTTTTATTCATTTTTGATTGCGATAAAGTAAAGGATACTTTGCACCTTCAACGTCATAGGCATGTTGTGTAATACACATGCTGCTATCCCCCAAAAATTCCATTTGAATTCTAGGTTGTAATGTGAGAAAACCAGACAGACCCCGAGGGGATTAATACTTTCACCAGACACTATACATGGTATTCCAAATGAGGTCTCACTAGAGACTTCTAGAAAGGCACAATTACCTCCTTTTTCCTGCTGGCAATTCCTCTCCCTATATACCCAAGTATCCTTCTTGTTTTTATCATCACCCTTTCTACCTGTTTGGCCACTTTAAGATCATTTGATACGAACATACCCAAGTCCCACTCTTCTTTCATGTGCTGAAGTACTTCACCCCCTATACTGCATGGCTCCTTTGGGGTGCAGCCCAAATGCATGGCCTTACATTTTTGGCATTAAATCTTAGCTGCCAAATTCTCAACCATTCTTCAAGCTTTTCTAGATCCTCCTCATGTTATCTATACCTTCCAGGATGTTTTTCCTGTTGAAGAATTTAGTGTCATCTTCAAAGAGGCATACCTTTCTCAACAGGTCTTCTGCAATATTACTTACAAAAATGTTAAAAAGAACAGGACCAAGGATCACTTACTGCTGCTCTCTGGTGCCTCCCACTAAACCAGTTTCTAACCCAGTCAGTCACTTTTTTTGTCCATCACAAGGCCACTCAGTTTATTTATAAGTCACTGATGCAGAACAGTGTCAAAGGTCTTGCTGAAATTTAATTATACCACATTTAGTGTGCTCTCCCAATCCAGCTCTATGGCATCTAATAAAGAAATCAATCAGATTTGTCTGAAAAGGCCTGATTCTAAATGTTATCTCAGATGTTGTAATCCCTCTGCTTTAGGGACTATTAAGGTCAGACTAACCAGTCTGTAGTTACCAACCTCTTTCTTACTTCCATCTTAGAAACATAGAAACATAGAAACATGACGACAGAAAAAAACCACATGGCCTATCTAGTCTGTCCTTCCGTAACAACAACTACAACAGTCCACTTTTTACCTTTAGAGATCCTCTGTGTTGGTCCCATGCTTTTTTGAATTCAGTTACTGTCCTCATTTCTACCACCTCCACTGGGAGACTATTCCATGGATCTACTACTCTTTCTGTAAAGAAATATTTCCGCATATCACTCCTGAATCTATCTCCCTTCACCCTCATCCCATGTCCCCTCGTAGCAGAACTTGCTTTCAATTGAAAGAGGCTCTCTCCCTGAACATTTATGCCACGGAGGTATTTAAACATCTCAATCATATCACCTCTATCCCGCCTTTCCTCTAAGGTGTACATATTAAGATCCTTAAGTCTGTCCTCATATGCTTTATAATGAAGCCCATTAATCATTTTAGTAGCAACCCTCTGCACCGACTCCATCCTGTTCACATCCTTTTGAAGGTGCGGTCTCCAGAATTGCACACCATACTCCAAATCGTTGTGGACAGAAACCACATTCACTCATCTCCAGTCCTCCAGGATCACTCCTGTCTCTAAAGAAGTATTGAGAAGATCAGTCAGTGGAGTTGCCACTACTTTCCTAAGTTATTTCAATATCCTCAGATGAATCCCATCTGGCCCCATTTCATTGTCCACCTTTAGTTAGCTAGCTCCTCATAAACACGATCTTCTGAAAATAACTTGAGATCTACCTCACTTCCATTCCTACTTGCATTTGTTTTCTGAGATCCCATTTCAGGCCCTTCATCTGTGAACACAGAATAGAAATATTTATTAAGTAATTCAACTTTATCCTCATCAGACTCTATGTATTCCTCCACTTCAGCATCTTTGCATTTCCTCCTGTCATAATATACCTAAGAAAAGTTGTGTCCTCATCTTTAACTGTATTGGCTATTTTTAATTCCATTAGCATCTTTGCTTTCCTGACTACTTTACCAGCTTCTCTTAGCTTTTCCAGATACTGCTGTTTGTCTTCCTCTTTCTGCAATCTTTTATGGTTTATGAAAGCTGACCTCTTTTTCCTTACCTCATCAATTACTTCTTTTGAAAGCTATAGCAGATCCTTTTCCTCTTACTTTTATTTACTTTCCTAACAAAAAGGTCTGCTGCCCTTGAAATATCTTCTTTCAGTTGTGCCCACTATTGTTCAACTTATGCCAGATGTTCTCACCCAACTAATGACTCCTTAAAGTAGTCCCTTATCATTGCACAGTTGGTTTTCCTAAAATTGAGGACTCTCACTTTGAATGAACCATCTCTAACTGTGTCCTACTATTGAAACTCAACATCCAGCAATCACTGAACCCCAGTTGATCATCCACTGCAACTTCAGAAACTCTCTCTCTATTTGTAAGTACCGGGTCTAGTATTGCCCTCTTCCTTGTGAATTCCATTAGCAATTGCTGAGACAGTTCTCCTTGTTCAGAATTCAGGATCTCCCTAATTCTAGATGATGTTGCAGCAGGGATATCTCAATCAACATTTGGCAAATTAAAACCTCCTACCAATAGTATTTCTTATTTTATAGCAATATTGTTAATGCCTTCAATTAAATCTTTATCTACCTCATGCCTGCGAGGGAGATTTGTATATCTCACCAATGCAAATAGATTTTTCATTCCCTTTTTCCAGACTAAACTACAGTAAGGTACATTTTACAAATGACATCCAACTATTGTAAATAGTTCAATGATCGGGGGGAGGAGCTTATCCAAGATGGACTCCTGAGAGCTGTGTGGTGCTCTTCTTGAAATGGCTAAGAGAAATGGAAAATTGAAGGCTTACCCTGCCTTGCCTTTGACTCCCATTTCTGGTCCAATGGACCAGTTTGCCACCATTCCTGAGTCTGTTAGGCAGGAGATATGATCATGTGTGGTTCCCAGGGTGTTGGAGGACTCTGTTGGAGCAGAGGTTCCTGATATCACCTTGTCTCCTGTAGTACAGTGCCCACTGCAGCCTTCGGGAGAGTTTGCCCCCCTCCCACTCGCTCGGACTCTCGAACTGCTGGAAGTTGGCAGCTCTGAATTGCTGGTGCAGGGAGATGCAACAGGGGTGAGTTGGGTGTTATCTTCATTGGAGGGTTCTGGAAGTCCAAGCAGTGGCCCTAGTGCAGGTAACGGATTTGGATGCCGACTTTTCTGCCCTCTCGCCCCAAGAAAATAACTTTGGACTCTATATGGGATGCAATTGCTGCTCTTTCTTTGGTGATTAACCAGCATATGACAACGTTATCATCGAAGATAGAACGGACTGGCTTGGAACTGCTGTCATGTATAAATTCTGTAACGGCATTAGAAATTAAAGTTCATGATAATTCTCAGAAACTGGCTTCAGTTCCGGATATGACTGTGGCTCTCTTGAAGGATAATACTGTTCTTTGAGCTAAAGTGAACTGTTAGAAAATTCGGCACGAGCTTCTAACTTAAGGGTTCTTAATTTCCCCAGGATGGTTGGTGTCTCAGGAGTGTACATGTTTAAAAAATATATGCTTGAAATCCTTTCTGTTCCCCAAGATTTGGATCCCCTGATTTAGAAAGCTTTTAATTTGCCTTTAAGAAAGAGAATTGGATGGAAGGAATGGTATAAATGTGGATGTTATGAATGTCACAGAATTATTAGAAGCTTCTGTTTCTGATCCAGTTCAGATTTCTACCTCTATTCTTTTGGTGTCTTGTGCACTTTCTTCAGATAGGGACCGCTAATTAAAATTATGTTATAAGAAGTGGCTATTGCTTTTCTATGATGCTAGTGTATTAATACTTCTGGATGTGGCTAGGGAAATGCAAAAGCGGCACAGGCAATCTTTGCTTTTGAAGTCTGGTGGTTTGCAGCTTGGAGCTTCGTTTCAGCTGTGCTTTCCTTGTAAATGTCTTGTTGTATATTGTCACAGAGCAGATCCAACAGAGCCCATGGAGATAGACAGAGAGGCAGTGAATCAGGCTGACACTGACGTTTTAAGTAAACACATGTCAGGAAGTTGCTATGGGCAACAGAAACAAATGTAGTCACGAGCCAGAGAGACACACCCAGGCAGCAGAAAGGCTAGGAGGTCATTACCTGATGCAAGCCAGCTGGGGGGAGGTGGAGCTCGGGAGTACGTAGATAAGCACAACTCACAAGCAGTTAGAGAGAGCCTGCAGGAGAATCACTATGGGAGCCTGAATGAGAGCCTGACTGATTACCACGAGTGCTTGGGAGAGAATCAGAGACAGCTGGAATCAGAGTTTGAGAGTGAGAGCAACGGCAGATGTAGAAGGAGCTACAGAGGAGGTAGCAAAGCCAGGACAGGAAGCTTTGGATATAAGAGGAGCCCAGAACGTGTTGGGAAAAGCCCAGGTTGGAACGGAGCCATGGGGAGAACGGTAAAAGCCAAGAAGTTTTATTTCCAGCCTGAAAGGGCAAGCCCAGGGGTCAGCAATAGAAGGCAGTACACAGAAATGCCAGAGCCCTACAAAGCCAGCTTGAGAGATATAGATAAGATTTCTTACCCTTATACCAGGCATGGGAGGGATAAAGGCTTTTTGCCAGAAGAAGTTTTTATATCTGGAGAGGATTTAAGAAGCCGAGTTCCTGCAAAACTGCTGTTTCATGCTTCCTCAGCAGCTACAGCTGTACATAGGAACCTGAGCCAGTCAGAGCCTAGAGGTAAGCCAATTTACCCTAATAGAGGTGCAAGGCAATGTTATAACTCACCTAATAGATACCAGCAGTGGAAAGGCTCTCACCAGAAGCATTATAGTGAATGTGGTAATTGTATCCAGCACATCCCTAATGTTGAAAGGGAAGAAGTGTTAAAAGCATGTGATGAGGATATGCAGTGTGAGATATCAGAAGCTCAGCCAAGTACTGAATACATGGACTGTACGCTTACAGTAGCGGATAGCATTTCCTCACTACGATGAAAAGAAGTAAGAACTGATTAAGCCTAAAACAGTAAAGAAAAGGGTTTTTGTGCTTATGAAGGACTGTTTAATTTGCCTTTACTTTACCTGTTAATGAGCTGAAGAGAAGCTACTTTTGTTCCTAATTTTTGTTCCTTTGTTATATGCCCAGAAGAGGTTGTGTTTCCTTTATCTCTACCACGGCAAAGAATCCTCTTGGAGGGGGAAATAAATCCCGTGTTAAACCTTACCACCGTTCCACGACTAGTTCTTTAACTGGCAATCAACAACTACAACTCCCAGAGGGCCAAGCAAGACCCTCCACAGCATAACTAAGTCAGTTAAGCACAAGCCCCAGCGCGGTGCCCTGCCTAACCAGCAAGGTCCACAGCATAGGGTGACAATATCAAAGGCAGAGATATTTATATTTTATTTATTTATTTATGTGCTTTTCTATACCGCCCCTTCCAGAGATCAAGGGCGGTTTACAAGGAACTTAAAACAACAATACAGCAGAACAGTGCAATATTGCATTACATTAAACATTAGGTATTACATAAGAACTATGATACATAGAAACAGTGTGTAAGCTATTAATGAAAGGAACATAACTATGTTACAAGGAACCAAAAATGGCAAGTTATTTACATGGTTAGCAAGAGTTATTTGCAGTCATAAGTACAATATTGGGAGGATGCTGAATTGCGGGGATATTCAAATGAAGTCTGGATTTAGGTGGGGTAAACTTGTGTTTGGTTAGTTGTATGTTCTTGTATAGTAAATTTGATTTCAGGTTGTAGGTTGCTATAGTGTTGAGTAAAAAGGTAGGTTTTTAGTTCCTTCCTGAAAGAAGTGAGATCCTTAATCTCTCTTAGGTTTAGGGGCAGTTTATTCCATTGGCTGGGAGCATAAAATGATATATATTTTTTCAACTACAGATCTGCTAACCTTTGTGAACACCACGATTTCCAGCTTACCATCATCTATTCCTGGTTCTGTGAATGGGGTTTGACTGTATTATTTTACATTCAGCCTAGGGCTGTCCAGTTATTGCTCATCTTTATGTTATGTCATATTTCCTTATTTCAGTAGGATTTCGCCTGACCCACTGAGTATTTCCGTTTTTCCTCCCCTAGCACTGAGGACTACAGGGAATTTGTTGATAGTTTTCCTTTAAAAGTTTTTTATTTCCTTGTTTTCTGTACAAGGTTATCTTGGAACAATGTAAAAATGTCAATAAATATTAAATAAAAATAATAGTTCAATTATCGCAGATAGTTTGCTGTTATATACCTCATAACCAAAGTGTTATTTGTTCCATGTAATTGTGTTACTTGCTATCAAAGATGTTATTTGTTCTATGTAACTCATGTTCTGTTCATTGTAAACTGCTTTGACCTGGTGAAAAGTGGTATATAGTCCTAACTAAATAAATAAATAAGTGCTACTTGAGATGTCCAAGGCAGAACATATGAAAAAAAGCAGGCATGTGCAAGTTCGGGCATGATTTCACAAATGTGGACATGTCTGATAACATGTCTGATATGCATGTCTGCAGGATCATCTACATAGATATCCCTGTAATAGTATTCAGGTAGCCTAATGGTTGAGTACTGAGCTAAGCGCAGGGTTTGAATCCCACTGTTATTATCATTATGATTGTGTAGAGTACTGAGGATGCTGAAGCGCCGTCTTCTCTACACCCTTTGAATGTTTTATGGCTCTAACAGGCACTTTCCCCGATGTTTATTTGTGCCTGGAGAAGGTCTAAACTTGGACGAGTTGCAGAAGTCCCTGACATTTCTTAAATCTAGCGCGGATGTTTGAGTCAATTGCACTGCCCCAGACATTCCTCTGCCTACCTGACTGTCCCTGCACTGGACACATCTTGAAAAGCCATTTTTAAAATGGCTCTAGGGACGTCTCTATGATTTGAATGTCCGCATGCATGTTTTCAGAGGTTCAAATCGTGACAGGCTTTTAAAATGACCCCGATGTTTCCTCTTCCCCTTGTAATCCCTGCATCTCTGTGGCTTTAATATTATAGCGCCACCCTTCTTCCCTTTCTTCTTACCCTGTCTTTCCGGAATAGATTATAACCTAGTATAATTACCTTACAGTCATTGTCTTCCCTCTACCATGTCTCTGTGACTGCCACTATCCAAAGCAGCTTCTTCCAATACAGATTTTAATCCGGAATTTTATTTTGCAAACTATGGGCATTAGTATATGCAGATCTCCAGATGTTGCCTTTTTACCCTTTTGTATACAGTTTTTTAAATGTTTTACTTGTCTGAGGGCTTATACTTGCCCGGGGAATTTGTTCTCCCATCCCCAACGATCTGAGTTGAAAGACCTCGACAGTAGATTAGTCAGCCTGCTACAAAACATTTTTCTCTCCCTTTCTTCAATTGGTGGATGCCAATTCTGCTCAACAGCCCTTGGGAAATCATGCTGTGGTCCAAGAAGGCAAAACTCTCTCGATGACACCATCCAAGCAGCCAGACATTCCTCTCCAGGATATGAGCCTCTCAGCTGCTGCCCTGATCTCAGCAGAGATGATTGAGGACACCCCCTGCGCATCTAACGGCTTCATCTTCTCTCCCAGAGCCACAAAGTCACTTTTGATACATTCAGACTTTTAATGCAGCATTTTGTATAAGCCGCAGTCTTTTTATTTGGATTTGGGAAACACCTGCAAAGTCATCTTTGATATCTCCACTATATGAATAGTGGTGATATTCATCCCAATACCCATCTAGCTATATAGATAGTGGTCTGAGTATCCCCTTGTCAATTTGTAGGCGTTTTCAGCGGCATTTTCAGGCCAGCGCTGCTGTAACTTGATGGATAGGGCATTTGTCCAGATTGTGGCTGCCACTAGGCAACAAAAACGTTTGAGTATCAACCTGCAGGTCTCTTTTCACCTGTTTTTCCTCCAAACCAAATTTTGCCCCAGTATGTTACATTTCTGGAGAGTTATTTGTCCACCAGATAGGGAGACATTTTTCGACTCCTTATATATAATTTCTTTCAATATTCCATTGGAACAGAACAAATAAAGGCTTTAGTATACATTTTTTTTTAACTTGCACAAAAGTTCCTGGAAGGAATAACTATTCCTTTTTTTTTCCCAGAGAAAAACTTGCCAATACTTTGAATGAATGCTTTACGTTGAAAATGTCTAGCCACAGCTTGTTTTCAAGTATATCTTGATAAAGGTTAGCCCCCTCCCCCTCCACCCTTATGCTGCAGTCCTATCCTACTCCCCCTTTTTATTAATTATACTGGCCATTGCTTTTGCCTCTCTTTCCTGTTTTTATGATAATGGAGTTCCTATCTTGTATTTCTTTTATTGTATTGTAAACTGTGTAGTTTATATCCAGTTTTGCAGTATATCAAATAAAGGTTAACCATAACTATAACCATAAATGCTGAAGGGGCTTGTGAGATACCAAAATTAGTAGGTTTATATACTATACATTGGAACTTTAACTTTGAAGATCTGCCATTTTTACGAATGCTTGAGGTAACCCATGTTGTGACAAGTCAGAGATGTGGAGCAGGAGCAGAGAGGTAGTGGTAAATGGGTCTCGTTCTTCAGTTTCACACAAAGGGCTAAATGTACAGCAATGAGATGTTTTTTCATTTCATACCTATGGGAAACTAGTGCATCTGTTCCCTATTTTTTAAAGGCCTGTTTTTCTTGGAGAGCACACCATAAATGCAAATTAATATTTATAGAATGCCAGGTTTTGTTACCTTCTGAATGTCACTCACTAGTTCTAAGTGCAACATTGCTAGCATGTTGTTCAGCACTTAAAGTATGCTTTCTCTCCACTAATCAATAGGGGACCCCAATTAATTGCTTGTGGAATAAAATTAAAAAAACAAAAGTATGGGTTCTTCATGCTAAAACCCAGGTTTCACTGCACCTGAGTGGAGGAGTAGCCTAGTGGTTAGAACACTAACTTAGGACCCAAGAGACCAGGGTCCAGTTCCCACTAGTCACTCCTTGTGACCTTTGACAAATCACTTAACCCTCCATTGCCTTAGGAAAATAATCAAAGTTAGCAATGTCCCTGTTTAATGTACATTGCCATGTTTACAATTACAATATAACAAGTTTGATTGAAATGATAGAGCAGTTTTAAAAACCTGCTAACAGTTGTGGGTACAAACAAGCTTTTGAGGTAAGGCTGTTCAATATCAAGGAGTCTTTCTGCAGCAGATATAGCAGCAGCAACTTCACTCCCCATCAACATAAAAAGATTACAGATGTATACTCAATTGTACTGGGGCACCATAGGTCTAATTAAAAAGAATATCCAAGTTACATGTACATACAGTTGTGATCCACATTACTGACACCCTTGCAGTTCAACCTTTTATTGTCCAATATTCTCCTAAAAAAGTAGTCGGTGAAATGGCTTTAGACAATATAAGCCCACATAAAATAATAAATAAAACAAGACCAATTCTAAAAAGGAAATAGTATAAAAAATTAGGACATTGCCAGGGACATGATTATTCAAAATCAAACACCAACTTCTCAAAAATCATGAAAAAGAACTAAGAGCAGTAATAGCCGAGCAACATAATAGAAATTGTTGGAAAATGTGTCTGGTTAAAAAGAAAGTTGGTGCTATTTTTTATATAAAACCCAGGGAATTGTTTTAGATATTAACATAAGTGCATATACACACAATGACTGCACAGGTGTGAATCATGAAGCATCTATCGCATAGTTCAGTTGCCTATAGGTTCATACCTTCATTTTGATGCATTTTTATTCAGTCACATTCCATGTCACGTAAGCCACATCCCACCTGGTACACCTGTGTTTTGGCATGAGTCAGGAATGCATTTAATGCAGCATGGGTGGCATGTACACTACACAAATGTCTATATAACCCTCAGACAACTGAATGCAAGTGTTGAATGCAGGTTATGACAGATATGTGAAATGTATCATCTCTTGCCAAACTGTTTAGTACTCTTTATCCTAGTCTGTGGGCAGGTCAAGGCACAACTATAGATGCAATAGGTTTCGAAGTATATCCATAGTTGTGCCTTGACTTGTCCACAGCCTCAATAGGACCTCAGTTGCTGGTGTATCAAGTGATGTGTGTTTTGGAGGATACCATTTCATGCCTATCTACTGATCAATGTTAGGCATGCACCAGTACCTAAACTATTACCCTGTACACTTTATGATTTGAGGGTCCAGCATGGAAAGACATGGAAGTTGGAAGGTATGTCTCCTAGGCTAACAAGGCTAGCTGATAACTCACTTGTCTAAATAGTGGACACCTCTCTGTGAGAGCTGACAGACTACCACTTGATTTTGCAAGCAGGGAAGTGGAGGCAAACTGCACCATGTCAGAGTGGAAGAGGGCACATATAGAGAACTCTCTCTGAATTGTTATTTAAATCATCTGGAATACTTGAAGATTGGTGATGGCCAATGTAACGCACATTTTTCAAAAGGGTTCAAGGGTGTGATCTGGGAAACTACAGATCAGTGAGCCTGACGTCAGTACCAGGAAAATGATAGAAACAATTATAAAGAACAAAATTACTTAACATGAAGATAATCATGGTTTAATAGGAGCAAGTCAACATGGCTTTAGCCAAGGAAGGTCTTGTCTTACTAAACTTATATTTTTTGAAGGTGTGAATAAACAGGTAGACAAATGTGAGCCGGTCGATATAGTGTATCTGGATTTTCAGAAAATCTTTGACAAGGTCCCTCATGAGAGACTCTTGGCAAAAGTAATAAGTCATGGGGTAGGAGGTAAGTGTAGCATGTGGATCAGGAACTAATTAAAAGATAGAAAGCAGAGGGTAGGGCTAAATGGTCAATTATCCCAATGGAGAAAGGTGAATAGTGGAGTACCCCAGGGATCTGCGCATGGTGCGCTGCTTTTTAACATTTTAATATATGGCCTGGAAATGGGAATAATGAGTGAGATAATCAACTTTTCAGATGACACAAAATTATTCCAAGTTTTTTAAACCCAAGAAGATTGTGAAAAATTGCAAGAAAACATTGATAAACTGGAATACTAGTCATTGAAATGGCAGATGAAATTAATGTGGACAAGGGTAAAGTTATGCAACTATGAAAGAACAACACAAACTATGGTTACACATTGCAAGGTTCCACATTGGGAACCACCACCCAGGAAAAAGATTTAGGCATCATCATGGATAGAACGTTGAAACCCTCTGCCCAGTGTGCAGCAGCAGCCAAGAAGGCAAATAGAATGCTAGGTATCATAAGGAAAGGAATGGAGAATAAAACAAAGGATATTATAATGCCTCATGTATTATTCCATGGTGTGACCACCACCTGAATATGTGTTATGAAATTCCTGGTCACAGTATCTTAAAGAACGGATATAGCAGAATTAGAAAAGGTACAGAGAAGTACCACCAAAATGGCAAAGGGAATGGAGGGGATTCCCCTATGAGGAGAGGCTAGAAAGGTTAGGGCTCTTCAACTGGAAAAGAGACGCCTGAGGGGAGATATGATAGATGGTCTATAAATTAAGGAATGGAGTAAGATTGGGTAATATACAGATCGATTGTTACGCCATCAAAAGAGAAAAGACTAGCGGGGCATGCAATGAAGCTACAGTGTAAATCATTTAAGGCTAATAAGAGAAAATTATTTTTTACTGAATGCGTAATCAAAC
>CM066031.1:1559515108-1559677485 GCA_033557465.1 Ichthyophis bannanicus | reverse complement strand
TCGCAAATATATAAATTATTCACACACATTCCAGAAGGGTAAGACTTATGCCAGTGGAAATGGTCCTGGGAACACGAATTGGGGAAAACTAGAAAACCCTCCGCTCTGGGACTAACTTTTGGGATTCAGCAACTCTGAGTGTCCCATTCGACTGCTCTTACGTGGTCTCTCTATTTTTGGCCCACCAAAGCATATATTACTCCTGTTAAAAAAGACAAATGGGACAATAAGCAAGGGTAATGCACTGTTGGACTTGCAAGGAAGTAACCAGGTACCTCTGTCTCATAATGGGTACTGGATTGCTCCTATGTTCAGTTGTTCTGGAAAAACCAGTTGGGTGGGAACATGTTCAGCAGATTCTCAACTTTCCAAGAGCTTTTGACATGGCGGATAGTTATTTTCCGGTTCATTAGCGGGCATCCCCTCCCTTGAACCCTTGCAATATTTTTTTATATGGATTTTTATGCGGGGGGTGGCCCTAAACTTTCGACCCCACCCTTAAATATAAGCACTGGGAAAAAAGACTCCATCAGTCTAAACTTGGCCTTATGGTGGAACCAATGGGTGGCTCTTCTTTAGCAAATATGAATGTTTTTGCTTGTCATCCCTGGTGGCTCCCATACTAAAGTATTAATGACGTACCTTTTTCATGTGAGGAACCAAGTAGAGGGAAAGCTCGGGATGTAAAATATTCAACCGTTGCACGGTGAATTTCTCCTTTGCTCTCTTACAGTGAGGAATCCTCCTTCAATCATTTAGTATGTTAACTGTCATGGTGGATGGCTTTGCCCAGGGGAGTGGTCTCAGGTTTTCAGTTATTTCTTTCTGTCCTGTAGCTGGAACGGTGTTGTCCGGGCCCGGGCTTTTTACACTCCGTTGACGATTAACGTTGGGTGGAGTAGGTTGCCTAGGGGGCGTCCGGTGGGGGTACCTGGGTGTGTGTGTAAGTGATGTATGGTTTTTCGTCTGTCTGTATTAGTACTAGGATGTTTTTTCTGTTTTTTACTGTACTTAGAACATTAGAAAATATGATGACAGAAAAAGACACATGGCCTATCTAGTCTGTCCTTCCGTATCAACAACTACAAACAGTCCCCGTTTTTACCTTTAGAGATCCTCTTGTGTTTGTCCCATTGAGTTTTTTGAATTCAGTTACTGTTCCCTCATCTCTACCAGAACATTTATGCAACGGAGTTATTTAACACATCTACAATCATATCACCTCTATCCCCACCAAAGCCTTTCCTCTAAGGTGTACAGATTAAGATCCTTCAGTCCCTGTCCTCATATGCTTTATAATGAGAGACCAACTAATCATTTTAGTAGCCACCCTCTGCACTGACTCCTTCCTGTTCACATCCTTTGAAGGTGCTGTCTTCAGAATTTCACACTATACTCCAAATGAGGTCGCACCAAAGACTTATACAGAGGCACTATCACCTCCTTTTTTCTGCTAGCCATTCCTCTCCGTATGCACCCAAGCATCGTTCTAGCTTTTGCCGTCGCCTTTTCTACCTGTTTTAGCTACTTTAAGATCATCAGACACAACCACGCCTAGGTCTCACTGTTCTTTAGTGGACAAAAGTACTTCACCTCCTATAGTATATTGCTCCCTTGGATTGCTGCAGACCAAATGCATGACTTTACATTTTTTAACATTAAATCCCAGCTGCCAAATTCTAGACCATTCTTCAAGCTTAGCTAAATCCCTCCTCATGTTATCTACCCCTTCCTGGGTGTCTACTCTATTGCAGATTTTGGTATCATCCACAAAAGAGGCAAACTTTACCCGCCAGCCATTCTGCTATATTACTAACAAAGATGTTAAAAAAGACTTGTTTCGTTTAAGAAATATAAATAAAAATAAATGAAAAAAAAAACATTTCCCAAATTCTGTTTATCTCACGGAACAGCATTAAATCCATGATAACAAACTGGAAAGAATATGGAACACAACAAACCAGACCGAGTAGGCCACGCACCAAAACTCACAGACTGGTCAAGGAGGGTATTAATCCTAGATGCTACAAAGACAGCAAAGATAACAGTGAAGGGGCTGTATAGATCCACAGTAGAGATGGGAGCATGTATTTCATAATACCACTTTAGGCAATGCACTCCACAGAATGGGGCTTTATGGAGGTGTGGCCCAAAAACAACCATTGCTTTAAAGGAAGTAGAAAAAAAGGGAACACCCTTTTGGGGTTTACACAAGAGCATGTGGAAGACCCCCTAAATACATTGAAATAGGTTCTCTGGTCAGATATGAAAAAAACAGAACAATTGATTTTTAGGACCATCATTGGGAATCGCCCATGTGTGACATTAACCCAACACTTCCCATCACCCTGCAAACAACATTCAGACAGTGAAAGTTGGTGGTGGCAGCATCCTGCTGTGGGGATGGTTCTCATCAGCAGGCACAGGCAAACAGGTGAGGACTGAAGGAATGAAAGCTTGCACTCATAAAGACCCATTTTGTGAGAAACCTGTTTTAGTCTGCCTGAGATTTGTGACTGGGACAGAGGTTTACCTTCCAGCAGGACAATGATCATAAACATACCTATAAAACTGGTTTTAAGGGAGACATGTAAATGTCTTGGAATGCCCTCAGCAAAGGCCAGACCTCACTCCAATTGAGAATCAGTGGCATGGGTCAAGGCGTGCTGTAGCCCAATGCAACCCATCTAACCTGAGGGAGTTGGAACAGTGTTTCCTTGACAGAATAGTTGAGAATCCCAGTGGCTAGATGTGTTAGGCTGATAGAGACATACCCCCCAGAGATTTGCAGCTGTAATTGCATCAAAATGTGCCTCAACAACTTATTGAGTAGGGGGGGGGGGTGAATACATATTCTCACTCCTTTTTTTAACAAAACATTTTTTTATTCATTTTTGATTGCGATAAAGTAAAGGATACTTTGCACCTTCACCGTCATAGGCATGTTGTGTAATACACATGCTGCTATCCCCCCAAAATTCCATTTGAATTCTAGGTTGTAATGTGAGAAAACCAGACAGACCCCGAGGGGATTAATACTTTCACCAGACACTATACATGGTATTCCAAATGAGGTCTCACTAGAGACTTCTAGAAAGGCACAATTACCTCCTTTTTCCTGCGGCAATTCCTCTCCCTATATACCCAAGTATCCTTCTTGTTTTTATCATCACCTTTCTAACTGTTTGCCACTTTAAGATCATTTGATACGAACATACCCAAGTCCCACTCTTCTTTCATGTGCTGAAGTACTTCACCCCCTATACTGCATGGCTCCTTTGGGGTGCAGCCCAAATGCATGGCCTTACATTTTTTGGCATTAAATCTTAGCTGCCAAATTCTCAACCATTCTTCAAGCTTTTCTAGATCCTCCTCATGTTATCTATACCTTCCAGGATGTTTTTCCTGTTGAAGAATTTAGTGTCATCTTCAAAGAGGCATACCTTTCTCAACAGGTCTTCTGCAATATTACTTACAAAAATGTTAAAAAGAACAGGACCAAGGATCACTTACTGCTGCTCTCTGGTGCCTCCCACTAAACCAGTTTCTAACCCAGTCAGTCACTTTTTTTGTCCATCACAAGGCCACTCAGTTTATTTAAGTCACTGATGCGAACAGTGTCAAAGGTCCTTGCTGAAATTTAATTATACCACATTTAGTGTGCTCTCCCAATCCAGCTCTATGGCATCTAATAAAGAAATCAATCAGATTTGTCTGAAAAGGCCTGATTCTAAATGTTATCTCAGATGTTGTAATCCCTCTGCTTTAGGGACTGTTAAGGTCAGACTAACCAGTCTGTAGTTACCAACCTCTTTCTTACTTCCATCTTAGAAACATAGAAACATAGAAACATGACGACAGAAAAAAACCACATGGCCTATCTAGTCTGTCCTTCCGTACCAACAATCTACAACAGTCCACTTTTTTACCTTTAGAGATCCTCTGTGTTGGTCCCATGCTTTTTTGAATTCAGTTACTGTCCTCATTTCTACCACCTCCACTGGGAGACTATTCCATGGATCTACTACCTCTTTCTGTAAAGAAATATTTCCGCATATCACTCCTGTTTCTATCTCCCTTCACCCTCATCCCATTTCCCCTCGTAGCAGAACTTGCTTTCAATTGAAAGAGGCTCTCTCCCTGAACATTTATGCCACGGAGGTATTTAAACATCTCAATCATATCACCTCTATCCCGCCTTTCCTCTAAGGTGTACATATTAATATCCATAAGTCTCTCATCATATGATTTATAATGAAGCCCATTAATCATTATAGAAGCAACCCTCTGCACCGACTCCATCCTGTTCACATCCTTTTGAAGGTGCGGTCTCCAGAATTGCACACCCATACTCCAAATCGTTGTGGACAGGAAACCACATTCACTCATCTCCAGTCCTCCCAGGATCACTCCTGTCTCTAAAGAAGTATTGAGAAGATCAGTCAGTGGAGTTGCCACTACTTTCCTAAGTTATTTCAATATCCTCAGATGAATCCCATCTGGCCCCATTTCATTGTCCACCTTTAGTTAGCTAGATCCTCATAAACACGATCTTCTGAAAATAACTGAGATTCTACCTCACTTCCATTCCTACTTGCATTTGTTTTCTGAGATCCCATTTCAGGCCCTTCATCTGTGAACACAGAATAGAATATATTTATTAAGTAATTCAACTTTATCCTCATCAGACTCTATGTAGTCCTCCACTTCAGCATCTTTGCATTTCCTCCTGTCATAATATACCTAAGAAAAGTTGTGTCCTCATCTTTAACTGTATTGGCTATTTTTAATTCCATTAGCATCTTTGCTTTCCCTGACTACTTTACCAGCTTCTCTTAGCTTTTCCAGATACTGCTGTTTTTCTTCCTCTTTCTGCAATCTTTTATGGTTTATGAAAGCTGACCTCTTTTTCCTTACCTCATCAATTACTTCTTTTGAAAGCTATAGCAGATCCTTTTCCTCTTACTTTTATTTACTTTCCTAACAAAAAGGTCTGCTGCCCTTGAATATCTTCTTTCAGTTGTGCCCCACTATTGTTCAAACTTATGCCAGATGTTCTCACCCAACTAATGACTCCTTAAAGTAGTCCCTTATCATTTCACAGTTGGTTTTCCTAAAATGGAGGACTCTCACTTTGAATGAACCATCTCTAACTGTGTCCTACTATTGAAACTCAACATCCAGCAATCACTGAACCCCAGTTGATCATCCACTGCAACTTCAGAAACTCTCTCTCTATTTGTAAGTACCGGGTCTAGTATTGCCCTCTTCCTTGTGAATTCCATTAGCAATTGCTGAGACAGTTCTCCTTGTTCAGAATTCAGGATCTCCCTAATTCTAGATGATGTTGCAGCAGGGATATCTCAATCAACATTTGGCAAATTAAAACCTCCTACCAATAGTATTTCTTATTTTATAGCAATATTGTTAATGCCTTCAATTAAATCTTTATCTACCTCATGCCTGCGAGGGAGATTTGTATATCTCACCAATGCAAATAGATTTTTCATTCCCTTTTTCCAGACTAAACTACAGTAAGGTACATTTTACAAATGACATCCAACTATTGTAAATAGTTTCAATGATCGGGGGGAGGAGCTTATCCAAGATGGACTCCTGAGAGCTGTGTGGTGCTCTTCTTGAAATGGCTAAGAGAAATGGAAAATTGAAGGCTTACCCTGCCTTGCCTTTGACTCCCATTTCTGGTCCAATGGACCAGTTTGCCACCATTCCTGAGTCTGTTAGGCAGGAGATATGATCATGTGTGGTTCCCAGGGTGTTGGAGGACTCTGTTGGAGCAGAGGTTCCTGATATCACCTTGTCTCCTGTAGTACAGTGCCCACTGCAGCCTTCGGGAGAGTTTGCCCCCTCCCACTCGCTCGGACTCTCGAACTGCTGGAAGTTGGCAGCTCTGAATTGCTGGTGCAGGGAGATGCAACAGGGGTGAGTTGGGTGTTATCTTCATTGGAGGGTTCTGTGAAGTCCAAGCAGTGGCCCTAGTGCAGGTAACGGATTTGGATGCCGACTTTTCTGCCCTCTCGCCCCAAGAAAATAACTTTGGACCTCTATATGGGATGCAATTGCTGCTCTTTCTTTGGTGATTAACCAGCATATGACAACGTTATCATCGAAGATAGAACGGACTGGCTTGGAACTGCTGTCATGTATAAATTCTGTAACGGCATTAGAAATTAAAGTTCATGATAATTCTCAGAAACTGGCTTCAGTTCCGGATATGACTGTGGCTCTCTTGAAGGATAATACTGTTCTTTGAGCTAAAGTGAACTGTTAGAAAATTCGGCACGAGCTTCTAACTTAAGGGTTCTTAATTTCCCCAGGATGGTTGGTGTCTCAGGAGTGTACATGTTTAAAAAATATATGCTTGAAATCCTTTCTGTTCCCCAAGATTTGGATCCCCTGATTTAGAAAGCTTTTAATTTGCCTTTAAGAAAGAGAATTGGATGGAAGGAATGGTATAAATGTGGATGTTATGAATGTCACAGAATTATTAGAAGCTTCTGTTTCTGATCCAGTCAGATTTCTACCTCTATTCTTTTGGTGTCTTGTGCACTTTCTTCAGATAGGGACCGCTAATTAAAATTATGTTATAAGAAGTGGCTATTGCTTTTCTATGATGCTAGTGTATTAATACTTCTGGATGTGGCTAGGGAAATGCAAAAGCGGCACAGGCAATCTTTGCTTTTGAAGTCTGGTGGTTTGCAGCTTGGAGCTTCGTTTCAGCTGTGCTTTCCTTGTAAATGTCTTGTTGTATATTGTCACAGAGCAGATCCAACAGAGCCCATGGAGATAGACAGAGAGGCAGTGAATCAGGCTGACACTGACGTTTTAAGTAAACACATGTCAGGAAGTTGCTAATGGGCAACAGAAACAAATGTAGTCACGAGCCAGAGAGACACACCCAGGCAGCAGAAAGGCTAGGAGGTCATTACCTGATGCAAGCCAGCTGGGGGGAGGTGGAGCTCGGGAGTACGTAGATAAGCACAACTCACAAGCAGTTAGAGAGAGCCTGCAGGAGAATCACTATGGGAGCCTGAATGAGAGCCTGACTGATTACCACGAGTGCTTGGGAGAGAATCAGAGACAGCTGGAATCAGAGTTTGAGAGTGAGAGCAACGGCAGATGTAGAAGGAGCTACAGAGGAGGGTAGCAAAGCCAGGACAGGAAGCTTTGGATATCAGAGGAGCCCAGAACGTGTTGGGAAAAGCCCAGGTTGGAACGGGCCATGGGGAGAACGGTAAAAGCCAAGAAGTTTTATTTCCAGCCTGAAAGGGCAAGCCCAGGGGTCAGCAATAGAAGGCAGTACACAGAAATGCCAGAGCCCTACAAAGCCAGCTTGAGAGATATAGATAAGATTTCTTACCCTTATACCAGGCATGGGAGGGATAAAGGCTTTTTGCCAGAAGAAGTTTTTATATCTGGAGAGGATTTAAGAAGCCGAGTTCCTGCAAAACTGCTGTTTCATGCTTCCTCAGCAGCTACAGCTGTACATAGGAACCTGAGCCAGTCAGAGCCTAGAGGTAAGCCAATTTACCCTAATAGAGGTGCAAGGCAATGTTATAACTCACCTAATAGATACCAGCAGTGGAAAGGCTCTCACCAGAAGCATTATAGTGAATGTGGTAATTGTATCCAGCACATCCCTAATGTTGAAAGGGAATAAGTGTTAAAAGCATGTGATGAGGATATGCAGTGTGAGATATCAGAAGCTCAGCCAAGTACTGAATACATGGACTGTACGCTTACAGTAGCGGATAGCATTTCCTCACTACGATGAAAAGAAGTAAGAACTGATTAAGCCTAAAACAGTAAAGAAAAGGGTTTTTGTGCTTATGAAGACTGTTTAATTTGCCTTTACTTTACCTGTTAATGAGCTGAAGAGAAGCTACTTTTGTTCCTAATTTTTGTTCCTTTGTTATATGCCCAGAAGAGGTTGTGTTTCCTTTATCTCTACCACGGCAAAGAATCCTCTTGGAGGGGGAAATAAATCCCGTGTTAAACCTTACCACCGTTCCACGACTAGTTCTTTAACTGGCAATCAACAACTACAACTCCCAGAGGGCCAAGCAAGACCCTCCACAGCATAACTAAGTCAGTTAAGCACAAGCCCCAGCGCGGTGCCCTGCCTAACCAGCAAGGTCCACAGCATAGGGTGACAATATCAAAGGCAGAGATATATATTTTTTCAACTACAGATCTGCTAACCTTTGTGAACACCACGATTTCCAGCTTACCATCATCTATTCCTGGTTCTGTGAATGGGGTTTGACTGTATTATTTTACATTCAGCCTAGGGCTGTCCAGTTATTGCTCATCTTTATGTTATGTCATATTTCCTTATTTCAGTAGGATTTCGCCTGACCCACTGAGTATTTCCGTTTTTCCTCCCCTAGCACTGAGGACTACAGGGAATTTGTTGATAGTTTTCCTTTAAAAGTTTTTTATTTCCTTGTTTTCTGTACAAGGTTATCTTGGAACAATGTAAAAATGTCAATAAATATTAAATAAAAATAATAGTTCAATTATCGCAGATAGTTTGCTGTTATATACCTCATAACCAAAGTGTTATTTGTTCCATGTAATTGTGTTACTTGCTATCAAAGATGTTATTTGTTCTATGTAACTCATGTTCTGTTCATTGTAAACTGCTTTGACCTGGTGAAAAGTGGTATATAGTCCTAACTAAATAAATAAATAAGTGCTACTTGAGATGTCCAAGGCAGAACATATGAAAAAAAGCAGGCATGTGCAAGTTCGGGCATGATTTCACAAATGTGGACATGTCTGATAACATGTCTGATATGCATGTCTGCAGGACCATCTACATAGATATCCCTGTAATAGTATTCAGGTAGCCTAATGGTTGAGTACTGAGCTAAGCGCAGGGTTTGAATCCCACTGTTATTATCATTATGATTGTGTAGAGTACTGAGGATGCTGAAGCGCCGTCTTCTCTACACCCTTTGAATGTTTTATGGCTCTAACAGGCACTTTCCCCGATGTTTATTTGTGCCTGGAGAAGGTCTAAACTTGGACGAGTTGCAGAAGTCCCTGACATTTCTTAAATCTAGCGCGGATGTTTGAGTCAATTGCACTGCCCCCAGACATTCCTCTGCCTACCTGACTGTCCCTGCACTGGACACATCTTGAAAAGCCATTTTTAAAATGGCTCTAGGACGTCTCTATGATTTGAATGTCCGCATGCATGTTTTCAGAGGTTCAAATCGTGACAGGCTTTTAAAATGACCCCGATGTTTCCTCTTCCCCTTGTAATCCCTGCATCTCTGTGGCTTTAATATTATAGCGCCACCCTTCTTCCCTTTCTTCTTACCCTGTCTTTCCGGAATAGATTATAACCTAGTATAATTACCTTACAGTCATTGTCTTCCCTCTACCATGTCTCTGTGACTGCCACTATCCAAAGCAGCTTCTTCCAATACAGATTTTAATCCGGAATTTTATTTTGCAAACTATGGGCATTAGTATATGCAGATCTCCAGATGTTGCCTTTTTACCCTTTTGTATACAGTTTTTTAAATGTTTTACTTGTCTGAGGGCTTATACTTGCCCGGGGAATTTGTTCTCCCCATCCCCAACGATCTGAGTTGAAAGACCTCGACAGTAGATTAGCCAGCCTGCTACAAAACATTTTTCTCCCTTTCTTCAATTGGTGGATGCCAATTCTGCTCAACAGCCCTTGGGAAATCATGCTGTGGTCCAAGAAGGCAAAACTCCCTCGATGACACCATCCAAGCAGCCAGACATTCCTCTCCAGGATATGAGCCTCCCAGCTGCTGCCCTGATCTCAGCAGAGATGATTGAGGACACCCCCTGCGCATCTAACGGCTTCATCTTCTCTCCCAGAGCCACAAAGTCACTTTTGATACATTCAGACTTTTAATGCAGCATTTTGTATAAGCCGCAGTCTTTTTATTTGGATTTGGGAAACACCTGCAAAGTCATCTTTGATATCTCCACTATATGAATAGTGGTGATATTCATCCCAATACCCATCTAGCTATATAGATAGTGGTCTGAGTATCCCCTTGTCAATTTGTAGGCGTTTTCAGCGGCATTTTCAGGCCAGCGCTGCTGTAACTTGATGGATAGGGCATTTGTCCAGATTGTGGCTGCCACTAGGCAACAAAAACGTTTGAGTATCAACCTGCAGGTCTCTTTTCACCTGTTTTTCCTCCAAACCAAATTTTGCCCCAGTATGTTACATTTCTGGAGAGTTATTTGTCCACCAGATAGGGAGACATTTTTCGACTCCTTATATATAATTTCTTTCAATATTCCATTGGAACAGAACAAATAAAGGCTTTAGTATACATTTTTTTTAACTTGCACAAAAGTTCCTGGAAGGAATAACTATTCCTTTTTTTTTACAAGAGAAAATCTTGCCAATACTTTGAATGAATGCTTTACGTTGAAAATGTCTAGCCACAGCTTGTTTTCAAGTATATCTTGATAAAGGTTAGCCCCCTCCCCCTCCACCCTTATGCTGCAGTCCTATCCTACTCCCCCTTTTTATTAATTATACTGGCCATTGCTTTTGCCTCTCTTTCCTGTTTTTATGATAATGGAGTTCCTATCTTGTATTTCTTTTATTGTATTGTAAACTGTGTAGTTTATATCCAGTTTTGCAGTATATCAAATAAAGGTTAACCATAACTATAACCATAAATGCTGAAGGGGCTTGTGAGATACCAAAATTTGGAGGTGGATATACTATACAGTGGCACTTTACCTTTGAAGCTCTGCCATTTTTTACGAATGCTTGAGGTAACCCATGTTGTGACAAGTCAGAGATGTGGAGCAGGAGCAGAGAGGTAGTGGTAAATGGGTCTCGTTCTTCAGTTTCACACAAAGGGCTAAATGTACAGCAATGAGATGTTTTTTTCATTTCATACCTATGGGAAACTAGTGCATCTGTTCCCTATTTTTTAAAGGCCTGTTTTTCTTGGAGAGCACACCATAAATGCAAATTAATATTTATAGAATGCCAGGTTTTGTTACCTTCTGAATGTCACTCACTAGTTCTAAGTGCAACATTGCTAGCATGTTGTTCAGCACTTAAAGTATGCTTTCTCTCCACTAATCAATAGGGACCCCAATTAATTGCTTGTGGAATAAAATTAAAAAAACAAAAGTATGGGTTCTTCATGCTAAAACCCAGGTTTCACTGCACCTGAGTGGAGGAGTAGCCTAGTGGTTAGAACACTAACTTAGGACCCAAGAGACCAGGGTCCAGTTCCCACTAGTCACTCCTTGTGACCTTTGACAAATCACTTAACCCTCCATTGCCTCAGGAAAAAAATCAAAGTTAGCAATGTCCCTGTTTAATGTACATTGCCATGTTTACAATTACAATATAAACAAGTTTGATTGAAATGATAGAGCAGTTTTAAAAACCTGCTAACAGTTGTGGGTACAACAAGCTTTGAGGTAAGGCTGTTCAATATCAAGGAGTCTTTCTGCAGCAGATATAGCAGCAGCAACTTCACTCCCCATCAACATAAAAAGATAGAGATGTATACTCAATTGTACTGGGGCACCATAGGTCTAATTAAAAAGAATATCCAAGTTACCTGTACATACAGTTGTGATCCACATTACTGACACCCTTGCAGTTCAACCTTTTATTGTCCAATATCTCCTAAAAAAAGTAGTCGGTGAAATGGCTTTAGACAATATAAGCCCACATAAAATAATAAATAAAACAAGACCAATTCTAAAAAGGAAATAGTGTAAAAATTAGGACATTGCCAGGGACATGATTATTCAAAATCAAACACCAACTTCTCAAAAAATCATGAAAAAGAAACTAAGAGCAGTAATAGCCGAGCAACATAATAGAAATTGTTGGAAAATGTGTCTGGTTAAAAAGAAAGTTGGTGCTATTTTTTATATAAAACCCAGGGAATTGTTTTAGATATTAACATAAGTGCATATACACACAATGACTGCACAGGTGTGAATCATGAAGCATCTATCGCATAGTTCAGTTGCCTATAGGTTCATACCTTCATTTTGATGCATTTTTATTCAGTCACATTCCATGTCACGTAAGCCACATCCCACCTGGTACACCTGTGTTTTGGCATGAGTCAGGAATGCATTTAATGCAGCATGGGTGGCATGTACACTACACAAATGTCTATATAACCCTCAGACAACTGAATGCAAGTGTTGAATGCAGGTTATGACAGATATGTGAAATGTATCCATCTCTTGCCAAACTGTTTTTTACTCTTTATCCTAGTCTGTGGGCAGGTCAAGGCACAACTATAGATGCAATAGGTTTCGAAGTATATCCATAGTTGTGCCTTGACTTGTCCACAGCCTCAATAGGACCTCAGTTGCTGGTGTATCAAGTGATGTGTGTTTTGGAGGATACCATTTCATGCCTATCTACTGATCAATGTTAGGCATGCACCAGTACCTAAATTATTACCCTGTACACTTTATGATTTGAGGGTCCAGCATGGAAAGACCATGGAAGTTGGAAGGTATGTCTCCTAGGCTAACAAGGCTAGCTGATAACTCACTTGTCTAAATAGTGGACACCTCTCTGTGAGAGCTGACAGACTACCACTTGATTTTGCAAGCAGGGAAGTGGAGGCAAACTGCACCATGTCAGAGTGGAAGAGGGCACATATAGAGAACTCTCTCTGAATTGTTATTTAAATCATCTGTAATACTTGAAGATTGGTGAATGGCCAATGTAACGCACATTTTTCAAAAGGGTTCAAGGGGTGATCTGGGAAACTACAGATCAGTGAGCCTGACGTCAGTACCAGGAAAATGATAGAAACAATTATAAAGAACAAAATTACTTAACATGAAGATAATCATGGTTTAATAGGAGCAAGTCAACATGGCTTTAGCCAAGGAAGGTCTTGTCTTACTAAACTTATATTTTTTGAAGGTGTGAATAAACAGGTAGACAAATGTGAGCCGGTCGATATAGTGTATCTGGATTTTCAGAAAATCTTGACAAGGTCCCTCATGAGAGACTCTTGGCAAAATTAATAAGTCATGGGGTAGGAGGTAAGTGTAGCATTGTGGATCAGGAACTAATTAAAAGATAGAAAGCAGAGGGTAGGGCTAAATGGTCAATTATCCCAATGGAGAAAGGTGAATAGTGGAGTACCCCAGGGATCTGCGCATGGTGCGCTGCTTTTTAACATTTTAATATATGGCCTGGAAATGGGAATAATGAGTGAGATAATCAACTTTTCAGATGACACAAAATTATTCAAAGTTTTTTAAAACCCAAGAAGATTGTGAAAAATTGCAAGAAAACATTGATAAACTGGAATACTAGTCATTGAAATGGCAGATGAAATTTAATGTGGACAAGTGTAAAGTTATGCAACTATGAAAGAACAACACAAACTATGGTTACACATTGCAAGGTTCCACATTGGGAACCACCACCCAGGAAAAAGATTTAGGCATCATCATGGATAGAACGTTGAAACCCTCTGCCCAGTGTGCAGCAGCAGCCAAGAAGGCAAATAGAATGCTAGGTATCATAAGGAAAGGAATGGAGAATAAAACAAAGGATATTATAATGCCTCTGTATTATTCCATGGTGTGACCACACCTTGAATATTGTATGAAATTCTGGTCACAGTATCTTAAAAAGGATATAGCAGAATTAGAAAAGGTACAGAGAAGTACCACCAAAATGGCAAAGGGAATGGAGGGATTCCCCTATGAGGAGAGGCTAGAAAGGTTAGGGCTCTTCCAACTGGAAAAGAGACGCCTGAGGGGAGATATGATAGAGGTCTATAAATTAATGAATGGAGTAGATTGGGTAAATACAGATCGATTGTTACGCCATCAAAAAGAGAAAGACTAGCGGGGCATGCAATGAAGCTACAGTGTAATCCATTTAAGGCTAATAAGAGAAAATATTTTTTTACTGAATGCGTAATCAAACTGTGGAATTTGTTACTGGAGGATGTAGTAAAAGCTGTTAGTGTAGCTGGGATTAAAAAAGGTTTGAACAAGTTCCTGGAGGGAAGGTCCATAAACCTTTATTAAAGGTTTATGGAAGAAAGGAAATGGACGAATGGACGAAAGGAAATGGAAGAATGGACGAAAGGAAATGGAGGCAAAACAAATCACCAACAACTCATGAGAAATACATAAATACCCTTCATACATATAAAGTAACAATAGACAATTCTAAAAGAAACTACTACTCTAACTTACTCAACAATTCAATTAACCGACCAAGAGAATTATTCTGTATAATTCAGAAACTAACAAACAAAACGTACAATTCAGATGAAATATCCATAGATATAACCCCACAAGACTTAGCTCAATACTATATTAATAAAACAAAAATACAAACAAATAACCCCCCCAACAACACCACATCGATATGAAACAAACAACCCCTGATAACTGGTCCAACTTCAGCCTGATCTCAAAGACCACACTTAAAACAACCATATCTAACATAAATACAACTACCTCATACCTTGACCCATGCCCAGTTGACTGGATAAAAAAGACACTCTCAATACTCTCTCCCTTCATCCTCCCTATGGTTAACATATCACTAGACGAAGGATATTAACCGGGTACGGCGCACTAGCCACCTCGCAACCCCCCCACCCAAACCCTCCCCCCCCCCCACCCCTCCCATACATAAAACCATTATGCAATAACAACACCACACCTGCTCTGGGATTAAAAACTGGTCGCAGCTTTATTTGCCTTTAACAATAACTAAACAAAGTTCACAATCAACAAACTTCCCCCCCCCCACCCCGCAGATCAAGCCTTCACCAGCCATCCTAGTAGCAAGGTGACGCTGTCTCCGCTTCCGCCGGGCACAAGCCCCGGTTACTTCCGTATCCCTCCCTCATCCGGCTTCGCCATATTATTAGCAAAAGCCGAGGGATTGTCCAGGTCGGGGGTACCCCACCCCCGTCCTAAGGATTGCCTCCGGCTCCGGACCCCGGAAACCTCCGGGATCCCGCCACCCCCCTCCAGCTGCAACACCCCTACACCCCCAGGTCAATCAGACCATGAAGAGGGAGGGCGGGCGGGAGCAACCGTCCCCTTCAGCCGCCGCTCGCAAAACGGCTGAGCTCCGCGCCGCCCCCCCCACTCGACCCTGGCCCGACTCTGTGATTGGCTCCCCGCGCTGCTCCAACAGCCGCGGGAGCCAATCACTTTAAAGCCAAACACTCGCGACGCCGCCAGCGTGGCCGACCAGCCGGGGGGCGAGCGCGGCGGCGCCCCCCCGGTTAATTCCGGCCGCGGGCACGAGGCGCCGCGGCCTTCCTGTAACCGGGTACGGCGCACTAGCCACCTCGCAACCCCCCCACCCAAACCCTCCCCCCCCCCCCCACCCCTCCCATACATAAAACCATTATGCAATAACAACACCACACCTGCTCTGGGATTAAAACTGGTCGCAGCTTTATTTGCCTTTAACAATAACTAAACAAAGTTCACAATCAACAAACTTCCCCCCCCCCACCCCCGCAGATCAAGCCTTCACCAGCCATCCTAGTAGCAAGGTGACGCTGTCTCCGCTTCCGCCGGGCACAAGCCCCGGTTACTTCCGTATCCCTCCCCTCCCTCATCCGGCTTCGCCATATTATTAGCAAAAGCCGAGGGATTGTCCAGGTCGGGGGTACCCCACCCCCGTCCTAAGGATTGCCTCCGGCTCCGGACCCCGGAAACCTCCGGGATCCCGCCAACGGCTCAGGACACCTCGACCTGAGCCGCCCCCACGGCAAAGCTGCGACCAGCCCTAGGTTCCCGCAGAATATCCTCCAAGGCCTCCTGCCAGTCGTTGAGGAGTAAATCCACCCCAACAGGGATAGATGTACCCCATCATGCCGGTACAATCCCGCACAGGCTACCTCCGCCCAAGGATGAAGAATCTGATACCCCCACGCTCCCGCACCCATCGACCAATCTGCCGATTGATTTTGGTTAAACCCCCGTGACCACCGCCGCTCACCCCAGGAAGCAGGCCTTGGAATGATATCAGACCATGCGATTATCACGCCTGGAAACATAATTAACAATTCTCCAAAATCGCGCTGTGCTGCGCGAATCAACTGTCGACAAGTCCAAGCCCCCAAATCATTGCCCCCAAGATGAATCACGGTGATGTCAGGCAGTCCTTGCCGACGCTCATGGTGCCGCAGCAAAGGCAATAGCTGTATCCACCGAAGACCGCGCTCGCCCAGCCATGAAACGGTCACCAAGGGAGTTGCTAGGCCGAGATTCCTGCCGACAGGCCGTGTCTCTGCTCGTCGACCCGCCCAATAAACAAAAGAGTGGCCAATCACCCAACAGCAACAGGGTCCCTTTCGGAGATCTGCAAAACAAAATGAACAGTTAGCCACATCCCCCCACCCCTTACAACCGCACATAACTGCGGAAAGCCTGGGACTTCCATCTACCGATCCTCTTAATGTCCTCCACAGGCAAACCCTCCCCCGCCGCCGTCGTCGCTGCCCCTATCCGGAATGAGTGAGGCGCAAACTGACTCGAGTCCTCACCCAACCCGTGCAGCGCTAACCGCAAAACTGCAGTAAACTGGAAGCGCGTCAACGCCCGCCCATCCGCGTGCCGAAAAAGGCTTCCGGCGCCGACAGGCCGCAGTTGCAGATACGCTTGCAGCGAGGCAACCGGACAAGTAAGAACACCGGGAAGCGCCCGCAAAAGTACCCAAATCCCTTTTCCCCGACGGATCCGTCTTGGAACGCTCTAACCGAATGCGAAACCGCGCCCGGCACGAAAACCACATGGCGAAGGAGCAAACCCTGAGGACGCAACAAGCGCCCAGACTCTGCCACCAATTCGCCCACGCGAAACGCCCCAAAAAAGGCAACTACAAAGAAGACCGCTCGAAATAGCGCGGCCTCAAAAGGGGAGGTAACCACTCCGGGCAAGGCGCCACACAGCCGTAGAAGTAAGGCATGGGTGATGGGGCGCCTACAATCACCAGAGGAAGGGCTGGAGCGTTCCCAACCCTGCAACAACCGCCGCGTCAGAAAACCGCCCCCAACAGCCCCCCACCCCACCGCCTTCGAGAAAAAGGAAAACCCGGCCAAATGCAGCCGAACCGCTGTCCGTGAGAACCCCGCCGCCTTCGCCCAGAGAACATACTGACTCGTGAGGTGATCGGAAACAGGTCCATGTCGCCAACCGGCGCGAACTGCCAGAAAGCTCTCGACCCTGCTGCAGCCCCGCCGATAGGCCGTCCACGTAGCAGCCGACACCGAGCTGCGCAGCAAGTGGATCATCTCGGAAGACCAATCTGCCATAAGTGCTCCGGCACCGATGCTCCCTCCGTGTCCGCAGATGGCGCCAAGGCCCGAAACAGCTCCCACTTAAAACGGGAAAGAGCATCAGCAATCTTGTTAGTAACTCCCGGGATATGCCTGGCCCTAACCACTACATTGAGTCTCAAGCAGGCCAATACGACCTGACGCATCAAGTCTGCCACCGGCACTGACCGCGGGGAATAAGTATTAATAACACTAACAACCGCCGCATTATCACACCACCATAGAACCGACCGATTGCGAAGCCTGTCAGGCCATAACGTGAGCACCACAAGTATCGGGAACAGCTCCAAAAAGGTAATATTACGGGTTAAGCCGGCCTCACCCCAAGACGGCGGCCCATGGCTCAGCACACCACGAACCACCAAAGTACACGCCGAAACCCCCACCACCAGCGGCATCAGTATACAAATCCAACGCAGCACTGGTGGTTTCCAGGTCTCTAAAGACAGTGTAGCCATTAAAGTCCTGCAAAAAGGTGTCCCACACAGACAAGTCCGCTCGCATACCCCGCGATATTCGAATACGATGATGCGATCTTGCCACCCCTGTTGTGGCCAGAGCGAAGCGACGCAAGAACACCCTACCCATCGGGATCACCCTACAAGCAAAATTCAGAGAGCCAATCAACGCTTGCACCTCCTTCAACGTCATCTTATTGGTGGCAATAGCGGACGCTACCAACACTCTCAACCTGACCACTTTGTCGAGAGGCAAGCGCGCAACCATCGCCACGGAGTCTAATTCGATACCCAAAAAGGTAAGCTTCGTTATCGGGCCGGCCGTTTTATCCTGAGCCAAAGGAACTCCCCACTCGTGAGCTAAATGTAGAAATTCGTCTAACAAGGCCTGACACCGACCAGACTGTGCTTCGCCCACAAACAAAAAATCATCCAAGTAATGCACGGCATTCCTGCAACCTGTCCTCCTCGAGAAAACCCAGTGCATAAACGTAGCAAACAGCTCGAAGTACGCACAGGACACCGAACAACCCATGGGCATGCACTTATCGTAATAGAACTGATCCCCGAAGGAAAACCCCAATAAATGAAAAGCTGACGGATGGACCGGCAACAACCGGAATGCCGACTCAATGTCCACCTTGGCCAACAAGCTCCCTCGACCACATCGCCGGACCAGCTCCACCACCGCCGCATCAAAGGATGCGTAACGAACTGTACAATACTTTGCAGGGATGTGGTCATTCACGGAAGAGCCAGGAGGAAAAGACAAATTATGAATCAACCGGTATTTTCCAGGCTCCTTCTTCGGAACAATCCCCAAAGGGGACACTACCAAGTTGGGGAAGGGCGGTTCGGCAAACGGGCCAGCCACCCTTCCCAAACGCAGCTCCACGGCCAGCTTGTCCCGCACAATATGCGGAAATCTCCGCACTGACGGTGCATTCCGAACCCTACCCGACACCACCGTACCTACTACCGGAATGGAAAACCCGGTTTGAAATCCCTCCGACAACACCCTCCCAGCCTTGCGCCTGGGGTAACTCCCCAACCACAGACTAAGAGCCGGGAACAGAATAGGAGTCGGAGCTAAAGCCAAAAGGTCGCTACTGCTTGAGAGGCGGCCCTCCAGGAGCAACTGACCCCCGTTTGACACACTTAAGTGCGGAATGTCCTCCCGCACAGATGGAGCAGGCATGCCGGAACTTACAGTCCGGAAAGGGGCACGAAGACTTGTTGAAGCGCCAACACAAGTCTCCTGCGCCGCTCCCTGCTGGTCTCGAAGCCGCCGGTAAGGTGGTCGCACGAAAGGACCGCACAGATCCATCAGCGGCCCCAGCTGCACCTCTCTGACCACTCACAAACCCCCCGCCCGGACGAACCGCCATCTGAGTTAACCAAAGATTAATATCTTGCGTTCCCCAAGACAACAGCCGATTCTCCTCCATCTTATCGCGGAATTTCTCATCGTAGTTGAGCCAAGCCCAACCCGGATGGGACTGAGAAGCCTCTAGAATGGAATCCATATAAGCTAAAAGCATCCCGTACTGCTGAGGATGCCTATGTCCCCAAACACTAGCAAGACGTAAGAAAGACCTCGTCCAATTAACCACATTTCTAGCGACTTTGCGCACCCGCCCTGCCTTCTCGTCCTCTTTCCGCTTTTTTCCGACTATCCCCCGTCCGCTTCCTACCCTCCAATAACCGAAACAAATCAATATAACGCCGTTTTTGAATTTTGCGCCGCAACTTTTTTGGTACCCCTTCCCACAATTCCGAAAAAACTGCTAACGTCGGCTGCACTAAACTCAGAGAAGAATCCTCCCTCTCGCTCGCGGACGTAGACGAAGATGAAAGTCCGGACGGACGAAGAAGAAGAAGAAGAACTAGATCTACGGCGCCGTCGACGAGAGTGCTTACTTTTCTTCTTGGCCTTTTTGCCTACATCACCCAATACCGCCGAAACGTCACCCTCCCCCACGCCGTGCGCTGTCGCCCTAGCACCCTCACCCCCCACCTCCCCAGAAAAGCCCAGTGCCAACTCACCTGCACCACTGCTGGTAGTCCCGTCGGGTGAAACTAGTCCGTGCTGGACCGTCGACATCACAGGCCCCGCACCATGGTCCGCTCCCAAACGGTTTCCTTCCCCGCTCGATACATCCACACCTTGCTGGCCGGACCGATGGAAATCGGCAGCGCCCCGAAACTGGCAATCCCGGAGGGACCTGAGGAGAGAAAACACCAAACGGCGAAGAAACACACACCAGCCATGGCCCAAGACGGCGGCCATGCCCCCATCCAGTTTACCTGAGAAGAGCCCTGCCCGCCCCCTCTCCAATGGTCCCAAGCCAAGGGAGTGCCCCCCTGCCCCATGGGAACTTGGAAATTAGCCCCCCCTCTACCCCCCCGCCCACTCGGGAGACTGTCCCGCCCCGGCCAAAGAAGGGCCAACACCCGACACCCCCCAACGCTTTTCCCCCCCCTCTAACCCCCCAACGGCTCCCACACTACCCCTGCCCCCCGCAACAGGAATAGAAGGGTCACCCGACCCCACAGGAAAGGTACTCCCTATATGCGTCACATCAACCCGCCCCCTACCCCCAGGTACAGTAGCTCCACGACCCCTGTGGTCCGTCCTGTGCTTGCCCCGCCCCCGCACACGTCCCTTCTGCCCCCCCGCCCCCCGCCGCGAGCCTCGCTGGAGCCGCTCCCCAGACCTGGCCGCAGCCTCTAACCCTGATGCACCCCTCCCCGCTCCCACCCCCCTTCCCGCTCCCCTGCCTCTTTGAGCACCTCTGCCCCGTTGTTGGTGAGGCCGCATGGTGCCTTGTCAACAAAGAGTCCCCGCGGGAGAAAATGGATTTTTTTTTTTTTTAAACTACTACTGCTGACAGAATAGGGAGAGAATATTCAAAAAACAAAAAAAAAACCCAAACTGTAGCAAGGCTAAAAACCCGCGAAGAAGAAAAAACAGAAGCACACTTGCCTGCCCGAATGGTCCCGCAGTGAGCCCAAAGGACACGTGCTCAAGCCGCCACTCACCGCCGCGAAACCGGCACGCTGAGGCACAGTACAGGAAAATCCCCCGATCAACGCTGCAATGCCCACCACCGAAACGGCAACGAGCAGCAAAGCCCAACCAGACAACCAGGCAGGAGAGACAGTGGAAAAGCAACCGTCCCCTTCAGCCGCCGCTCGCAAAACGGCTGAGCTCCGCGCCGCCCCCCCCACTCGACCCTGGCCCGACTCTGTGATTGGCTCCCGCGCTGCTCCAACAGCCGCGGGAGCCAATCACTTTAAAGCCAAACACTCGCGACGCCGCCAGCGTGGCCGACCAGCCGGGGGGCGAGCGCGGCGGCGCCCCCCCGGTTAATTCCGGCCGCGGGCACGAGGCGCCGCGGCCTTCCTGTTACCACCATCTCTCAAACATGTCCAAATAAGACCAATACTTAAAAATAAAACACTAGACAAATTATCCCCAAAATCATATAGACCCATATCGAGCATTCCCTTCATGGCCAAACTTATTGAAAAAATAGTTCAAACACAACTACAGGAATATATTGATACATTGAACCTCCTTGATGAACATCAATATGGCTTCAGACCTTTCCATGGAGTTGAAACACTGCTAACAGTCCTTTATGACACCTTACTAAGAGGAATTGATGACACAAAACAAGCCTTCATCCTAGTATTCCTCGACATATCTGCCGCATTTGACAGTGTAAACCACATAACAATGCTTAACAGACTTCAACAAATAGGAATTACATCCACTGTCCATAACTGGTTCAAATCCTACCTATCAAACAGAACCCAAACAGTAAGAATTCTTAACCAGACATCTAACACATTCGACCAAACACAAGGCCTCCCACAGGGATCAGCACTATCAGCACTTTTGTTTAACATTTACTTACAACCAGTCAGCAATATCTTTAAACGTCATAGCGTTTCATTATCATATCTACGCTGACGATATAATGTTCTACCTACCATTCAACAAAATCCCACACCCTCCACTACAACAGATAACAGAGTGCTTTAAAGAACTAACAATATGGCTCAATGAACAGAACTTACACATTAATTTCGCAAAAACTGACGTTCTATATATTACTAAAAACCAAACATACACACCCCCAAGCACCATCACACTTGATAACCATGAGATCAACATAAAAAAAGAAATAAAATACCTGGGTGTGATACTTGACAATAAACTTAACATGGATTCTCACATAAAATATCTAACAGGTAGACAAAGGTGAGTCGGTTGATATAGTGTATCTGGATTTTCAGAAAGCTTTTGACAAGGTCCCCCATCAGAGACTTTTGGCAAAGCTAAAAAGTCATGGGATAGGAGGCAGTGTACTATTGTGGATCGGGAACTGGTTAAAAGATAGAAAGCAGAGAGTAGGGCTAAATGGCCAATATTCCCAATGGAAAAAGGTGAATAGTGGAGTACCCCAGGGATCTGTACTGGGTCCGCTGCTTTTTGACATATTCATAAATGACCTGGAAAAGGGAATAACGAGTGAGGTTATCAAATTTGCAGATGACACAAAACTGTTTAAAGCTGTTAAAACCCAAGAGGAAAGTGGAAAACTGCAGGAGGACCTGGATAAATTGGAAGACTGGGCATCCAAATGGCAAATGAAATTTAATGTGGACAAGTGCAAAGTCATGCACCTAGGAAAGAACAACCCACACTATAGTTACTCGATGCAAGGCTCCACATTAGAAGCCACCACCCAGGAAAAAGATTTAGGAGTCATCGTGGATAACATGTTAAACCCCTCCACCCAGTGTGCAGCGGCGGCCAAGAAAGCAAACAGAATGCTAGGTATCATAAGGAAAGGGATGGAGAATAAAACAAAGGATATTATAATGCCTCTGTATCGCTCCATGGTACGACCGCACCTTGAATATTGTGTGCAATTCTGGTCACCGTATCTTAAAAAGGACATAGCGTTATTAGAAAAAGTACAGAGAAGAGCCACCAAATTGGTGAAGGGGATGGAAGGCTACTCCTATGAAGAGAGGCTAAAAAGGTTAGGGCTCTTTAGCCTGGAAAAGAGACGGCTGAGGGGAGATATGATAGAGGTCTATAAATTAATGAATGGAGTGGAACAGATAAACGTGGATCAATTGTTTACGCTAGCAGAATATAGAAAGACTAGGGGACATGTAATGAAGCTACAGGGTAAACTATTTAAGACAAATAAGAGAAAATATTTTTTCACTCAACGTGTAATCAAACTCTGGAATCTGTTACCGGAGGATGTGGTAAGGGCTGTTAGTATAGCTGGGTTTAAAAAAGGTTTGGACAAGTTCCTGGAGGAAAGGTCCATAAACCACTATTAAAAAGGGACCCAGGATATCAATGCTTGACCCAGTACAAGCATTGTGGAACTTGTCTTTTGGGGAAACTGCTAGGTACGTATGACCTAGATTGGCCACTGTTGGAAACAGGATACTGGGCTTGATGGACCTCGGTCTGACCCAGTATGGCATGTCTTAACAAAAAACATACACTACAAACTTAAGACCTTGAAACAACTAAGACCATTAATCCACTTACAAGACTTCATAACCATAATACAAGCCATCATCACCCCACACTTTGATTTTGCAAATCTAATCCTTAATGGCATCACAAAGCAAAATATTAAAAAATTACAACTAACTCAGAACATCGCAGCAAGGATAATAATGAATATAAGCTCAATTGAACATATCACACCGACATTAGCCGAACTCCATTGGCTACCTATCCACAGCAGAATAAAATATAAGATATTACTTACAACATTTAAACTAATAAATAACTTAGCGCCAACTATACTCAATACACTCATCAAGATAGAAATAGATAAAAGATCACAAAGAAGTAGAAACACTAACACTATAGCAGTACCAAAAGACTACACAAAAGCAAAAAAACAAACCAACATGAAGCATTCTCACACTCAGCTCCTATCCTCTGGAATAACCTTCCTGACAACATTCGCTCACTATCAGACATAAAGGAATTTAGAAAAAAACTGAAAACCCATTTATTCTCATTGCATTACAACCAAGGATCAGAGACTGGCCAGACGACACAAAGAGACGCAGGTTAACTACTACAATTCAAACAACATATACCCACGTGCCTGAAGCCTACATAAAGTATACAACCACACGCGACATATGATACAATTTGTATATATTTACTATGTATATATGTTATAATAGTTTAATAATTTACTGTTTAAATTTATACCGTTATCTGTATCTAGTTCATCTGTTCTATGTAAAATGACTTGGTATGATACTATCCATACCATATAACACACTGTTCATTGTAAACCGCACTTGATACTTGTGAAAGAGCGGTATAGAAATAGTTGTTAAATAAATAAAATAAATAAATAAATAAATAAATAAAGAGGACCTTGGAAATCCACTGCTTGCTCCAATACAAGCATTGTAGAATCTGTGTGTCTTTTTGGGAAACTGCCAGGTACTCCTGACCTGGATCTGCCACTGTTGAAAACAAGATACTGGGCTCAAAGGACCTTGGTCTGACCCAGTATGGCATTTCTTATGTTTTTATGAAAACATGTGAGCAAACAACCCACACCAGAAGAAAGGGCCGTCACTTGTTCTGGAAATATGTATAGGCCAGAGTCCCTGTGACAGTTACTTGTTAGATAGATACAGAATCAGAGCTACCAATGAAGGATACCTTTAGATGGGGGTCACAGAGGGCTGAGATTAAGGAGGCCTGAATGCAGAGATGTGTAATTAATACTTACTGGTTGTTTTCCAGTTAGCTGACCTCCCCCCCTCCAAATGGAGTCCTTATCCAGATTCTTGAAAACCTCTTAACTCTGGCTCAAAAGTGACTCTGCCCGGTCAAGTTGAGATCTGCTGCTTCCCTTTTTCTTTGCAAGGCACCTCAATATCCTTCATTTCCTCTTGAGATCTTCTGAATCTCTATTATTGCTGAAGATGTCATGGACCTCACCTAGACTTTCTGTGTGATATAGGTGCTGATTATTTGGTCTAGATACCCAAACAGGGTTCTCTAATGTTTCACAATCACTTGGACCATTACATCTGCCTCGTCAGTTGTGATGTTGATGTTTCTGAGCTGACTTTTCTTCTGTGATTCCATGGTATAGAGTGGGTAGCAGCCCAGGGTAGTAGCCTTCTAAAATGGATGGATCCATGTGGAAATGGTGCATTCTGACCACTTGGAAAATGTGACAGTCACGTTTAAAAAGGTGGTTCTTTCTAAAATAGCTAGTGGTTTATACAACTTACCTAAAACAAACATATCTTAAAGGGTTACAGCATTATGAAGTAAAACTGAAACCACCGTGGCAGCCAAGCTTTAAAAATGCTAACTCCATCAAAGTGGATGATTGACAGACTGGTCAAAGGTTAATATTTACACAAAAAATGGCTAAAGAATGACTAGAATGCTTTTACTTTTTTGAAAAAGGAGCCTTTTTAAGTGTTTTTTTAGACTGTAGTGTTATGAGTGGCTGAGTCCTCTGGTGGAAATATTTGGATCTTGTAATGGTTTTTGTGCCACAATAGTATTTTGTAATAATGGGGTTAGTAAATACTTAGCACCTATTACAGCTTCAAGGTTTCCCTACTGGAGCTGTGAGCTAAGCTTTATGAGACTGGCAGTATAAAGCCCCTGCATCTTTTTAATGTATTTATAATGCATGGTTTTTTTTTCTGTATTGATGCTATTTTTATTTTGGCTCTGATTTACTCTGGGGAAAGTATTGCCCAGCACTTGGCAGCAGGGTGGATTGTTCTGTATGCAGCCTCTAATCAATGGGCTTTATTTGATGTCTTCGCTGTATAGACTAAGGGACATATTTACTAAAGATCACATCGATAGCACACAATTGGACCATGAGATTAACATGGAGGACGGTGTCAGCTTCAGGGGATGTTTGTATCCATCTCCTGCTGATGGCACATTCCTATCATGTAGCACTGCATAATCCAGCATGAGGATGCACGATGCCACACATTGAGGCGGCGTTAAGGGCACCCATGCTAACGGCAACATTCACTGTTAGCAAACACCTATAATGGCTGTGCTAACCACAAGGCACTATTACTGCCCACGTTCTGCCCCTAACCCACCCACTCCCTACCCAATTACATGCTAACCGGTTAGCACAAGATTTTTATCATAAGGCCCCGTGCTAACTTTTAGTGGGGAAAACTTAGCACATGGCAAACCCCACTCAGAGGTACTGAGGAAATTTGATTCCAGAGTCTCAAAGGTAATTAATTTTTTATGCACATGCCACTCTTAAATGAGTGTTTTTTCACCTTGGTCTTTTTTTTTTTTTTTGCTTTGACACAAGATAATGTCTTTGTCTGATCTTCTTTTCTTCCTTTTTTCCTCCTCCTCTTTTGGGGGCTTTTTTTATAGGGGGGGGAGGGGTTATTTCTATCCTCCCCTCCCTTTTTAAACTTTTTTGTGTTTTCTTGTGTTTTTTTCTGTGTTCTCCTATTTTTGGAAGTAGTGTTAGAAGTTTTGTTTTAGATTTGTTTTTTTGGTTCCCAGATTGTCTGACATTAAGTGGCAACTTTCTGGAGTCTAGGAGTCTGTTTTTTAAGACTACAGTCCCTAACATAGGCATTACATGCCGAAATTATGTTGAGCCACTCCTGAATGTGAAATATAACAGACTCGGACTCATTTCTTCTGCTTCTAGATGGAACTTTGATTATTTTAAAATGTCTCTATTTTGTATTATATTCAAATTTGTTTCACTATACCTACTAGGTTGTTATCTATCTGCTAATTTGGTTGATCCTTTATTTGAAATTGTGTTTGGCCTCTATTTTCTTTGGATGCATCTTCTCCATCACTTGCATGTAAGGTTACCAGATGCCCTCTATTTTTGGGGATTGTCCCTGATTTTAGAGTTGTATTCCCAACTTCCACCTGTTTGGCAGCCTCCTGCCCCTGCATCCAGCAATGGGGAGAGAGGGAGTAGAAAAAAATAATTTTCAAGTTAGTGATTGAAATAAGTCATCACTATTTCTATTGCTCTATCGATAATGTTGCTGTCATGGGATAGATGGGGGGCAATGACTCCTCTTCCTTCCTCCATGCCTTCTTGCTTAAACATGCAACTAAGGTGTTCTTGCTGCCTCTCCTTCCCCTCCACCCCCCCCCCCCCCCCAACTTTGGATGTGTCCCAGATTTGCCTCCAAAAATTCTGGTAACCTTACTTGCATGTCTTCGCCCCTCTTTTGTGGGTGGATATTTTATACTAGAAATGACACTACTTTAGGCCACATACATGTGTATTTTCTGGTTATTGTGGATTTTTTTTTTTTTTTGCCCACATTAATTCTTGTGGATAGAGATAGAGAATTTTACATCGGCCTACATGCTCTGCACTGCTTTTGCAAAATACTGCCTCCAGGCTCAATGTTTACATCTCCATGTCAGTTTCCTCACTTACACAACCTATCTAAAGTTGACCTTCTCATGCAAAAAATGTTTTAAAGAAATATGCATATGTTCTAAAAGTTGGCCTTTAAGATATCTGTGCCGCTTCTGTTTAACTGGAATGAGAGTAAAACTTTCCCTTCACTTTCTTTAAATTGCTTTACTTTTTGCTAATTATAGTCTAATGGTTCAGAAACAGAATTAGCGTCTTTATATTGGCTATAACTTGCAAGCCTTTAGGTGCTGTCTTTGCCATAACACCAGACTACTTGTCTAAGTGATAAAAGAGGTGCACTGGGCAGAGAAATGAAGCGGTAATCGCTGCTTGAACTGCAGTCCCACAGTGGTACTGCCACAATACTGGCATTCATTTGACTTTGCTGCATTGGCTCATCTAGAGAACATAAAGCCTTTCATATGGAAAGTTAACAACTAGACTCAGCACTAAAGAAATTAAAGTGACTGAAAATCTTTTTATAAGAAAACTATAATATTTTTCATTTAAAAGTTGAACAACAATATTCAAAGGCATTGTATTCAAAGCACCTGGTTTCCCATGACAGATTTTTCAAAATTCTGGGACAATTATGTGGAAAATTTGCATAATTTTGCATGAGGTTTCACATCTTTTATTAGCAAATTATATTAAAGTAGGTAAATGTTACATTAAATACATTTCAAACTGAATAAATTAAACTGAAACATAGAAAACATAGAACATGGAGACATGATGGAAGATAAAGACCATATGGCCTATCTAGTCTGGCCTTCCATTCCGACTACTAAGCTCTACAGTACAATTCCCTTTTTTCATTTACAGATCTTCAGTGTTTGTCCCATGCTTTCTTGAATTCAGATACAGTCCTCATCTCTACTACCTCCACTGGGAGACTATTCCACATCTACCACTCTTTCTGTAAAGAAATATTTCCATACATCACTCTTGAATCTATCCCCTTTCAACTTCATCTTATGCCTCCACATTGCAGAGCTTGCTTTCAATTGAAAGAGGATCTCCTCCTGTGCATTTATGCCATGGAGATATTTAAACTCCGCTTTCCCTCAGAGCATACATATTTAGATCTTTAAGTCTGCAGCTTTATGACAAAGCCCATTGACCATTTTGATACCCACACTCTGCACAGACTCCATCATTTATATCCCTTTGAATGTGTGGTCTCCGGAATTGTATACAATACTCCAAATGAGTACAGAGGCACTATCACCTCCTTCTTCCTGCTGGCCATTCCTCTCCCTATCTACCCAAGCATCCTTCTAACTTTCGCCATCGCCTTTTCTACCTGTTAGCCACCTTAAGATCATCAGAAACAATCACACCCAGGTCTGCTCATCTTTCATGAACAGAAGTACTTCACCCCCTATACTGTACCGCTCCCTTGGATTTTTGCAGCCCAAATGCATGATCCTGCATTTTTTAGCCTTAAATCTCAGCTGCCAAATTCCCAGCGATTCTTCAAGCTTTACTAGATCCCCCCTCATGTTGTCTACTCCTTCCTGAGTGTCTATACTCTATTGCAGGTTTTGGTATCATCTGTAAAGAGGCAAACCTTATCTGACAGCCCTTCCGCAATATCACTAACAAAAATGTTAAAAAGAATTGGATCAAGGACAGATCCCTGCAGCACGCCACTGGTTACATCTGTGTCCTCAGAGTGATCTCCATTTACCTGTACCCTTTATTGCTTCCCACTCAACCAATTTCTAAACCAGTCAGTCACTTTAGAACACATCCCTAGGGTGCTCAATTTATTGGGCCTATCAGGATGGCTGTGCTGGTTTTGATCCTGCTCTGATTGGCTCTGTGCATGCGCAAACCACCTGACTATTCCTCTCTCTATATTTTGGCTGAGTGGCTGAACACTGTACTTTCTGCCTACCTACAGTCATTTTTTGGATTATGTGTGGGCTTGGACTGTTTTGACCTACTGAGAGCTTACCAGTTGAACTTTTCATCACTAATGCAGATAAGTCAAAATGCAATATATTGTGTCAGATGTTTTGTGGATGTTTTCGCTTTATTCTGGTCAACTGTTCTAGCACATTATTGAGTTTTGAAAAATTATTTTGGAACTTTTATCTATAAGAATAGTACATAAGAACATAAGAACATAAGACATGCCATACTGGGTCAGACCGAGGTCCATCAAGCCCAGTATCCTGTTTCCAACAGTGGCCAATCTAGGTCATACGTACCTAGCAATATCCCCAAAAGACACAGGTTCCACAATGCTTGTACTGGGTCAAGCATTGATATCCTGGGTCCCTTTTTAATTGTGGTTTATGGACCTTTCCTCCAGGAACTTGTCCAAACCTTTTTTAAACCCAGCTATACTAACAGCCCTTACTACATCCTCCGGTAATAGATTCCAGAGTTTGATTACACGTTGAGTGAAAAAATATTTTCTCTTATTTGTCTTAAATAGTTTACCCTGTAGCTTCATTACATGTCCCCTAGTCTTTCTATACTCTGATAGCGTAAACAATTGATCCACGTTTATCCGTTCCACTTCATTCATTAATTTATAGACCTCTATCATATCTCCCCTCATCCATCTCTTCTCCAGGCTAAAGAGCCCTAACCTTCTTAGCCTCTCTTCATAGGAGTATCCTTCCATCCCCTTCACCAATTTGGTGGCTCTTCTCTGTACTTTTTCTAATAACGCTATGTCCTTTTTAAGATACGGTGACCAGAATTGCACACAATATTCAAGGTGCGGTCGTACCATGGAGCGATACAGAGGCATTATAACATCCTTTGTTTTATTCTCCATCCCTTTCCTTATGATACCTAGCATTCTATTTGCTTTCTTGGCCGCCGCTGCACACTGGGCAGAGGGTTTTAACATGTTATCCACGATGACTCCTAAATCTTTTTCCTGGGTGGTGGTTTCTAATGTGGAGCCTTGCATCGTGTAACTATAGTGTGGGTTGTTCTTTCCTAGGTGCATAACTTTGCACTTGTCCACATTAAATTTCATCTGCCATTTGGATGCCCAGTCTTCCAATTTATCCAGATCCTCCTGCAGTTTTCCACAATCCTCTTGGGTTTTAACAACTTTAAACAGTTTTGTGTTCATCTGCAAATTTGATAACCTCACTAGTTATTCCCTTTTCCAGGTCATTTATGAATATGTCAAAAAGCAGCGGACCCAGTACAGATCCCTGGGGTACTCCACTATTCACCTTTTTCCATTGGGAATATTGGCCATTTAGCCCTACCCTCTGCTTTCTATCTTTTAACCAGTTCCCGATCCACAATAGTACACTGCCTCCTATCCCATGACTTTTTAGCTTCGCCAAAAGTCTCTGATGGGGGACTTTGTCAAAAGCTTTCTGAAAGTCCAGATACACTATATCAACCGACTCACCTTTGTCTACCTGTTTATGCACACCTTCAAAAAAACATATCAGATTAGTAAGACAAGATCTTCCTTGTCTAAAGCCATGTTGGCTGTCTCCCATTAGGCCATGACTATCTACATGCTGTGTAATTTTGTTCTTTATGATGGTTTCTACCATTTTCCCTGGTACTGACGTCAGGCTCACCGGTCTGTAATTTCCTGGGTCACCCCTGGAACCCTTTTTAAAAATTGGTGTTACGTTGGCGACCCTCCAATCTTCAGGTATTACAGATGATTTTAATGAAAGTTCACAGATTACCAATAGCAGGTCTGCAATCTCATAATTCAATTCTTTCAACACTCTGGGATGTATACCATCCGGTCCAGGTGATTTGCTACTATTCAGTTTATCAAATAGCTGTAATATATCTTCCCGGTGTAGCGATATTTCTCTCAATTCCTCTGCAGTATCACCTTTAAATACCACTTCAGTCTTGGGTAACATCCCTACATCTTCCTCAGTAAAGACCGAAGCAAAGAATTCATTCAGTCTCTCTGCTATAGCCTTGTTTCCTCTTACTGCCCCTTTTACCCCTCTATCATCTAATGGTCCAATTGACTCTCTCACAGGCCTTTTGCTACGAATGTACTTGAAAAAGTCTTTATTTCGTGTTTTTGCTTCTGTAGCAAGTTTTTTCTCAAATTCCCGCTTTGCCTGCCTTATCAATGCTTTGCATTTAACTTGCCAGTGCTTGTGCTGTTTCCAGTTTTCATCATTTGGCTCTTTTTTCCATTTCCTGAAGGTTGCTTTTTTTGGCAGCAACAGCCTCTCTGACCTCACCTTTAAACCATGCTGGCAGTTTTTTGGACTTTCTTCCACTTTTCCTAATGCGTGGAATACAGCTGGTCTGGGCTTCGAGGATAGTATTTTAAATAACACCCAAGCTTGCTGTAAGTCTTTAACCTTTGGAACCGCTCCTTTTAGTTTTTTCCTAACTATATTCCTCATTCTATCATAGTCTCCCTTTTGAAAGTTAAAAGGTAGTACTGTGGATGCCTTTACTATCTGTCCTCCACTAATTAAATCAAACATGATCATACTATGATCACTTTTGCCAAGTGGTCCCAACACCCTTATTTCTTGCACCAGGTCTGGCGTTCCACTAAGGACTAGGTCCAGTATGGCTTCCCCTCTGGTCAGTTCATGAACCAGCTGCTCCAAGAAGCAGTCATTTATTCCATCTAGAAAATTTATCTCTTTAGCTTGTCCTGCTGTGACACTGACCCAGTCGATACCGGGGTAATTGAAATCACCCATTATTACTACTCTGCTGTGACTTTTGTTAGCGTCCTTGATTTCTTTGAGCATTTCATCATCCATTTGTTCATTCTGGCCAGGCGGTCGATAGTATACTCCAACTGCCATCACCTTCCCCTTCATAAATGGAATTTCAATCCATAGAGATTCTACAGCAAATTTTGTTCCCTGCAAAACTTTAATCCTTTCTGACTCAATGCCCTCTCTAACATAGAGCGCAACCCCTCCACCAATTTGATCAGCTCTATCATTACGATATAGTGTGTATCCAGGTATCACAGTGTCCCACTGGTTATCCTCGTTCCACCATGTCTCTGAGAGTGCAATCATATCTAACCTCTCATTTAGTGCTATATATTCTAACTCTCCCATCTTATTGTTTAGACTTCTAGCATTTGCATACAAGCATTTTAGAGACTGTACAGTCAAACCTCGGTTTTCGTTTGCCCCAGTTTTCGTTAGCTTCGGTTTTCGATGACTTTTTTTGGTTGCAATTTTGTCCCGGTTCTCGTACATCCGCTCGGTTTTCGTACTTATTTTTGCGATTGAGCTCTTTGCTTTCAGCGTTCCTTACTGTAATCAAGGAGTGAGAGTGTGGCTTCCGATGTTCCCTGCTGATTGGCACATTTGAGGGATCTGTGTGTGTGCTGTCCGGTGAGGTGAGAAAAGTGCTGCTATTCTGCTGATGCTGAGAATTGTAGGCGGGGGAGAGAATCGGCGATCGGAGGTGTGTGATTGAAGTGCACGAGCTGTTCTGCTGATGCTGAGAATTGCAGGCGGGGGAGAGAATCGGTGATCGGAGGTGTGTGACAGAAGTGCACGAGCTGTTCTGCTGATGCTGAGAATTGCAGGCGGGGGGAGAGAATCGGTGATCGGAGGTGTGTGACAGAAGTGCACGAGCTGTTCTGCTGCTGAGAATCGGAGGCAGGGAGAGAGTCGTTCTGCTGCCTGGTTGAGACTTCGGGGCTCGTGCTGCTGCAGCCATTGCTACATGGCTCTGGAACGCATGCTCAGCTCTGGGTGTCTGGAACGGATTAATTGGATTTACATTATTTCTTATGGGAAATATTGCTTCGGTTTTCATACATTTCGGTTTTAGTCAGACTTTTTTGAACGGATTAATCATGAAAACCGAGGTTTGACTGTATTTTATTCATATTAATCTGGCTATTGGTAGGCAGGGGTAATTTGGAATCTTTATGCTCTGTCTGCTCCTTACTCAAGGGCATTTGGGCTACTATACTCCCTTTTGGAACCTCACTGCTTTTGGTAGTATCCTTAAAGGATACCTTTGTCCGAAACATGCACTCCTGGGTGACTGTCGGCTTTCCCCTAATTTCTAGTTTAAAAGCTTCTCTATCTCTTTTTTAAAGGTTAATGCCAGCAGTCTGGTCCCATCCTGATTAAGGTGAAGCCCATCCCTTCGGAAGAGCCCCCCCTTTCCCCAGAATGTTCCCCAGTTCCTAACAAATCCAAAACCCTCATCCTTGCACCATTGTCTCATCCACGCATTGAGACTCCGGAGCTCTGCCTGTCTTTTGGGTCCTGCACGTGGAACAGGAAGCATTTCGGAGAACGCTATCCTGGAAGTTCTGGATTTCAACTTCCTACCTAAAAGCTTAAATTTAGCCTCCAGAACTTCCCTACCACATTTTCCTATGTCATTGGTACCAACATGTACCAAGACAGCAGAACTCCTCCCCAGCATTATCTATGATCCTATCTAGGCGGTGCGTGAGGTCCGCTACCTTCGCACCAGGCAGGCATGTTACCAGGCGATCCTCACGTCCACCAGCCACCCAGCTATCTACATTCCTAATGATTGAATCACCAACTATAACAGCTGTCCTGACCCTCCCCTCATGGGGACATGGCCCTGGAGAAACGTCCTCGGTGCGAGAGGGTTTTACATCACCTGGAGGACAGGTCCTAGTTACAGGATCACTTCCTGCCACACCAGGGTGATGCTCTCTTGTCACGTGACCTCTCTCCTCCATGGCAACAGGGATGCTGCCAGACTGGAGGTGGGACTTCAGGACTATATCCCTGTATGTCTCGTCCATGTACTTCTCTGTCTTTCTTATGTCTTCCAGGTCTGCTACTCTAGCCTCTAGAGAACGGACTCGTTCCCTGAGAGCAAAGAGTTCTTTGCACTTAGTGCATACGTAAGACCTCTCACCAACTGGGAGAAAATCATACATGTGACACTCAATGCAAAAGACCGGAGAACCCCCATCTCGTTGCTGGACTTCTGTCTGCATCTTAGTTTAAAGCTTGTGTTTAGGTCTTTTAAATTCTGTATATAATAAGGATTGGTGTGGATGCTTATACCAATAAAAGTGTATCTAATACCCCTAATACACCTTGTGTACCTGAAGCTTAAGTAATTAATCTCAGGTCCTCTGTGTATGACTGATTTGGATAACGAGCTGCACCTGAGAGCAGCCCCTTTCCTCTAAGATGTGCAAGTACCTATAGAACTACAATTACCCCAGGGGTGGGTGGGTGCTGGAGAGGGAGGGAGGGAGATAAGTCCTATTAAAGAGGGCAGTTACAAGGTACCCTGTCCTGAACCCTTAGCAGGGGGGAAGGGGGTACCACACAAAGCCCAGTTAGTTGAGAGAGGCAAGGTAAGTTATAGCTGAGAAGGCTGAACTAGCACACCACTAAGACAAACAATAAATAATTAAATAAACAGTTAGACAAACAATAAATAATTAATTAACAGCTAGAACTCACAGCAAGGTATCACAGGAGACAAATATCCACTTCTCTAGCAGAGCACTGTAAAAAGCACTGCTCTTCTCTGATCAGAGAAAAGCAGACTAAAACAGACTATGCACACGTGGAGGAAACAGGAAGAAGGCTACACAATACCTCAGCAGGGGGGGGAGGGGGAGGATTCACTCAGGCAGGCTAGGACAGGAAAAAAAGTTTAACACACAGCAGAAATATTTATTTTTCCCCTTGTAGTACCCCTTTTTTGAGGGGACTATGGGGTAAGTCAGGAGAACCAATGATGAACTAGCAAGCTTTCCTGGATCTGTAGCCTTCAATCTCTCTTGGCTCTCGTGCTGGAAGCATTTGTTACTCAGCTAAATTTGAGGTCCTATATATATACTTTTTTTGAAGTATTTAGTGCAGGAAGTTTGGTTTTTGTTAGTGTACAATTTATTTTTAAATCACCTGTGTGGAACAGTATCAAAGGCTTTACTGAAATCAAAGTATATCACATCTAGAGTTCACCCTTGGTCCAGCTCTCTGGTCACCCAAAGAAATTAATGAGATTTGACTAGTAAGACTTGCCTCTAGCAAAACCAGGTGGTCTCAGATCCTGCAATCCATTGGACTCCAGACAACCTCATTATCCTCTGTTTTAACAGCATTTCCATTAATTTACTCACCACAGAGGTCAGACAAACCAGCCTCTAGTTCCCAACCTCATCTTTATATCTGCTTTTGTGTAAGGGAGCACATGTATCCTTCTCCAGTCATATGGAAAGGTCAGACTTTGGATCTGCCAAAACTTCCCTAAGTTCATTCAGTAGTCTTGGATATATCCCATTTGGCCCCCTCGTTGTGTCTGCTTTTAATTTAGCTAGCTCCTAACAAACACAGTTTTCTGAAAATTATTCAAGTTCCTGTTTTCTGAGGTCCTGCATACTGCCCTTCATCTGTGAACAAAGAACAAAAATAATTGTTAAGCAATTCTGCTTCATCCTCATCTGCTTCTACATATTACCCCTTCACCATCGAGTCTGACAATTCCTCTTTTGCACTTCCTCCTCTCACTAACATCTGAAAAATGTCTTGTCTCCACATTTAACTGCATTGGATAATATTTTTCCATTTGTATTTTTGCTTTCCTGACTACTTTCCTAGCTTCTCCCAGCTTTTTCAAATATTGATGTATGTCTTCCTTATTCTGTGATCTCTTATATTTTATGAAGGCCATCCTCTTTTTCTTCACATTTTCAGTACTTCTTTTGAGAACTTCTTACATGTATTGACTTTCCTAACAAAAAGATTTGCTGCCTTTTAAATATTCCCTTTCAGTTTTGTAGACTGCTTTTCTACATCACCACCTCCCCCTTTCCAACTGCTAACAACTCCTTGACATATTGTCTCATTTTGGCGATTAGTTTTTTTAAAGTTTAGGACCTTCACTTTTGAATGGACCTTATCAGTCCTAATCCTAAAACTAAATCACACCATCTGGTGATCACTGGATGCCAGATGATTCCCCACTAGAACAACAGAAATACTCTCCCCATTGGTAAGCACCAGGTCCAGAATGGCCCCCTCATTTGTGTTTTCTGTTACAGTGGCCAGAGTAGTTCTCTCTGAAGAGGCTCTCCTTATTTCTAGATGACACATCAGCAGGGATGTACCAATCATCAACCAGCATATTGAAATCACCTATTAGCAGCATTTCTCCTTTCATAGCAATACTGCAAATATCTTCAATTCAATCTCTGTCCAATTCTTCTGCCTGTGAAGGAGGTCCTCATTCCCTTGTAAGCCTTGTAATTCTGTAGCTTTAATATAATCTTTTACATATAGTTCCCTCCTCCTCCTCTTCTTCCTCCCTTGTCCTTCCTGAATAAATTATAGCCTGGTATAATTACATCCCTATCATGGTTCTCCATGAACCATGTTTCTGTAACCACCACTAAATCCAAGTCAGCCTCTTCCATTAAATTCTCATCTGGAATCGTATTTCTCATACTATGGGCATTAATGCACACCACTTTCCAGATGTTACCCCTTTTACCATTTCTACAGAGGTATTTAATGTTTTACTTACCTGGGGGCTTTCTTCACCCATTCCCTATGAATCTAGTTTAACCCGTTTTGGACAGCTCGCATATTCTTTCTCTGTTCTGGATGATTTATTAGATTTGTTATACTCAAACAACTATGAAATACTGGCAATAATAAAAAAATATTAAAACTTTGCAGAAAATAGAAGTTTCACATAGTGTATGTTTTTCATATACTGGTCCAATATAGTATATTGTCCGTCTTCAGAAAAGATAGGATTCAGTTCCAATATTCATTGACATAAACATACTGTATGATACTATTGAAACTGCAGTTTTCATTTAAAACACTTTATTATGATATAATATAGTTTGTCAACGGTCCATTCTGACAGCGGAATATGATACATGTGAAAACACTTCTGATGCAGTGTGTTGATATAGCACCATTGAAACACCTAGAACAGAATGCTTGACAGCAATTAGTTTCGACAACATATTAGCCCAGCGTATGAAAAACATACAAGGCCGATATACGCACCAATAACTCTGACACTAAGTAACTTATAGTTATCTAAAACTATTTTCTAAAGTCTACAAATACTTTTATTTGCAAAATAGTAGCTATTACAGCATTATATGCTACTTACTATTTTTTGTGATCTTTTTATGTTGAGCCGCCAGTACAAACTTTGAATACCTATTAAACTAACTAGATCTCAGATAAAAAATCTGTATATAACGCTTTTTGACATAACGATAATAGCTAAACACAGTTCCATTGAATTTGTAACCATTAATTAGTAAACAGTTGAGTAGTAAGTATGGAAACCTTATGTATGTAAAACATACGCTGGTCCAAAACGGGTTAAAGACCTCTTCAGTATGTTAGCCAGTCTGCTGCGGAAGACATTTTGACCCTTCTTGGATAGGTGGACACCATCTGTGTTCAGCAACCCTTGGAAAATCATTCAATGGTCCAGGAAACCAAACTGCTCTCAGTGACCCCATCCACGCAGCCATGCATTCATCTCTAGGATACGAGCTTCTCTGTTTTGGCCTTTACCCTCAACAGGAATGATAGAGAAGAACACCACCTGTGCATCTGCTTCATGCTCTCGCCCAGAGCCATGAAGTCACTTCCCTTGACTCTGCTAAGTTACCTCTTCACAGTCCATCATTTCTGACCCAAACAGTTGTCCCCCTTACACAAATATAAATCCAGCACAGTCTCCCTTTCTTCTCTCTCATCCTCATCTCTCAGTGCCTCTTACTCTCTCTCTCTCACTTTCTTGCTCAATTCCCCTCTTTGTCCCCGGCAATCTTTCTGTTTCTCAATCTCCATCCCCATTTACAGCAGTCTCTCTCTCTCTCTCTTCCCCCTACTGTTTGCCCAGCAGTCTCAACCTCTCTAAGCTCCCCCTCCTCTGCACCCAGCAAACTTAATTAGGGGTGGGTGAAGTTTGAGTATTGTAGGGAGGGTTGAATGATGCTGAAAGGAGGTTTCAGTGTTGGAGTGTTTGAGTTACCCCTTTCTTCCCCTTTACCTCCTCTCCTTTTTCTCACACTATTCCTTTCCCTTTCCTTTCCTCTCCATTCACTCTCCCTTCCTTTTCCTTCTCTTTCCTCCTTTGTCTCACTAGCAGCCAGAGTGTTGCCGCTATGCCTCCATCTGGTCCTGCTCTTGCCTTTCCCATGGCTGCTCCAAGGAAGAAGCACAGAGTTAAGAGCAAAAACTCTAGCATAGGTCCGTCTGCCAGTTGTCTAATAGGCTTTGCAGCACCCTACCTCTCAAGCAGGTTTCCATAATAATGGAAAGCTCATGGAGAAGAGAGTGGACCAGTACAAGACCTGTCAGTGTGCTGAGCTAGACAAGCCCTATGCTAAAGTTTTACTTTGAACTATGTGCTATTGTACCAGACAATTGTTAGAAAGGCAACACAGACTCGAAGGTGAAGGGAGCCAAGGAAGAATCTCAACAATGGCAGTTTACCCCCCCCCCCCCCGTGCCTACAGGTGCTTAAAATTTAAATATGGAACTGCCAGCAGGCTTCATTGAAGCAACTTACTAACAGTTGGGTCTAGCAGATACAGTAATATCGAGAGGTCCTAGCAGAAACCCAGGTGCTCACATAGTGGCTACATACTCTTCGTGTTGGCAGGTTTGTTGTGATAGAGTATCATTCAGAGGAACATAGGAGTTTAGGAAGCCAGATGGTCATGCAGTGACCATGCTGGTGCTGATGACTGGATTATTGTAGGACTTTGTGGCTAGTCATGGCAGGAGTGAGTTGCTGGATGTAAACTAAGTAGATCTGGCATGCTCATCTGTCTAGAAGGGTAAAGTATGAATGCTGACAAAATTCTTAGGAGAGCATTTTGGAATCCCTGTTCCAAACCAACCTGTTTCATTTTGCAAAGGTTATGGAAGATGGGCCAGCAGGGGATGAGGGTGTCTTCTTCTGCAGTTTTGGAGGGAAGAATATAATATTGCTGTTAGGAACCTGTCATCTTCTTTCTTCCAAAGGAGTTCTGGGAAGCCGAAGAGCCTGAAGGGTCTCAGAAATAGCCTAGAATGCTGCCTCTTTGATGGCTGGTTGGGTCACTAGCTGGGAGTGCTGCTATCCCATGAGTTGGTGAAGGTTATCCAAACTACAGATTTAAACAAGGGAGAAAGGAGACCAAGATCCAAAAGGATCGAAGCTGGAAAAATCAGCCTGCAAAGTGTGGTATTAGAGGAGCCCAAGACAGAGAGGGGCAGTATCCTAGTAACTGTTGCCTGGAAGAAAAGAGTCTCAGTAGTGTGTGTGTGTGAGAGAGAGAGAGGGAAGGAGGGGACTTGTATCACAGATCATCACATTTCCCAAATGAGAAAAAAACAAAACAATGCTGTTGTGGAAGGGGGCCTGACTCCCAGATGCATTCTTCACTTCCCAGCCTAGGTGGAGACGTTTTGATATTTTTTCTAAAATGTTGTAATATTTGCTTCTTTGGGAAGATTTGTTTTCCTACTCCCAAACGTATATCTTGGGGCAGTTTCTTCAAATGAGTTAGTTTTGCATCTACCATGACAGTCATGATCCTCACTTCTAAGCCAGGGAATATGGAGTATGATCTCAGTCTCTCAAATTTACTGCTCTTGCTCGGCATAGTACTTGCATTGTGCCTAAGAGAGCTTCCATCTGGAGTTCGTAAGATGTAACACGTATGGGTAGTTTGCCAAGATGTGCTTGGAAATTCTTCTTTATCAAACCTGTGGCTCCCAAAATGATGGGAAATATTTCTGCATTTTTCTGCCACATTTTCTTGGCAAGATTTCAGAAAACATAGGCTACTACTACTACTACTACTGAGCATTTGTATAGCTATACAAGACATATGCAGTGCTCCACAGAGACATGTAAAAGACAGTTCCTACTCATCAGAGCTTACAATCTAGTCAAACACGGCAACTGTAGACATGGGATACATCTAGAGGGAATGGTAAGGAAACATTAAAGAGACCAGGTGAGTCAACATCTGAAAGTGTCAGAGAAGAGGTGAGTTTTCAGCCTGGATTTGAAAAGGATCAGAGAAGGCACCTGATGTACAGACTCAGATCATTTGTTCCAGGCATAAGGAGCAACAAGGTGAAAGGAGCGAACTCTGGAGTTGGCAGTGGAAGAGAAGGACAGAGATAGAAGCGATTTGCCAGAAGAGCAGAGTCCCCAATAAAGTGTGTAGGGAATGATAAGAGAAGAAAGGTAGTGAGGAGCTGCAGAGTGAATGCACTTATAGGTCAGCAGGAGAAGTTTGAACTGGATGCATAAATGGATAAGGATCCAATGAACTGACTTGAGAGGCTTGAAGATTAGCTGTGCAGCAGAGTGTTGAACAGATTGAAAGGAGAAAGATGATTCAGAGGGAGACCAGCAAGGAGTAGGTTACAATAGTCTAGATGAGAGGTGACTAAGGAGTGTATAAGTGTCTTAGCAGTGTGTTCAGAAAGGAATGGGCGAATTTTGTTGATGTTATAGGGAAAGAAATGGCAGGTTTAGCTATCAGTTGGATATATGTGGAGAAGGAAAGAGAGGAGTCAAAGATGACCACAAGGTTGTGAGCTGAGGAGACAAGGAAGAGTAGAGAGTTCTCCACAGAGACTGAGAAAGGTGGAAGAAGAGAGGAGGGTTTAGGGAGAAAAATAATAAACTCTGTTTTGGCCATGTTCAATTTCAAACAGTGGTTGAGACATCCAAGAAAACAATGTCAGAAAGGCAGCAAAGATCCTGGCTGGATTACCGGAGAGATTTCAGGTGTAGAGAGGTAGATCTGGGAGTCATCAGCGTAAAGATGGAACTGAAAGCCATGGGAAGAGATGAGTGCACAAAGGGATTGGATATATAGAGAGAAAAGGAGTGGATCCAAAACAGGTCCTTGGGGTACACCAACTGAGAGTGGGATAGCAGTAGAGGATCACCCACCATAACAAAAACTGAAAGATCAATGGGAGAAATAAGAAGAGAACCAGGAAAGCACAGAGCCCTTAAAACCAAGTGAGGACAAGGTATCGAGGAGAAGGTTGTGTTCAACAGTGTCAAAAGCAGCAGAAAGATCAAGAAGGATGAGGATCGAGTAAAGGCCCTTGGATTTAGCCAGGAACAGGTCACTGGAGATTTTGGCAAGAGTCATTTCAGTAGAATGTAAAGGACAAAAGTCAGATTGTAAATGATCCAGGAGGGCTTGAGAGGAGAGAAAGTCAAGGCCATGGCAGTGAACCACACGTTCAAATAGTTTAGAAAAAAAAGGGAGTGTGATTTTTGGAGAACTGCAGCTCTCTCTATAGTATTATTCTAATTTGTGATTACAGCTATTGAGGTTTTGTATGTAGTGATTTGATATCTGGCATAATTTCTCTTAGAAAGTTATCTTTGTCAAATTTTCTATATCTTGTGTGCGGGATGTAGATGGGTTTTGGTGCTGGGCGTTTTATATGGTATGAAAGTTTAAAGTTTATTAGGTAGTGGTCGGACCATGGAACAGGAATGGCTTGGGGAAGGGATGCGGGGATAGCAATGCAGGGATGTGCTAGTTTCGAAGATTAGGCCAAGTGTATTCCCTTTTCTGTGTGTTGGGAAATTTATGATTTAATGAAAGTCCAACTTGATCATGATGTCAAGGAACGTTTTAGCATGGTTGGAATTAAGGGAGGGGAGATTAAAGTCCGCTTGTATGATTAGCTGTTTTGTTGCCATGATGGAACAAGTTGTTTCTAGAATGGACGTAAGACTTTTTCTTTCCACAGAGGGGGGCCTGTAAAGTAGGCATAATGAGAGATGAGAGGCTTCTGTCATGAGTACATTCATTTCTTCGTTGTTCTCAGTGAGTGATAGTAAGGCTTTAAGGAGAGATTTAATGATAATGTGAACTCCACCACCTCTCTTAGAGGTCTGAGGGCAATGCTAGAGATCATATTTATTTATTTCTTTATTTGCATCATTTGATATACTGCTAAGGTCAGAGCATAAAAGCGGTGTACAACAATATGTTTGCTACAGAAAGGGAAAAAGAAAGGAACGCCAGTAAATTAACAGGACAGCAGAGAAAAGAGAAGGTGGATTGAAGAACGAGAAAAGGACATAACATAATTAGACACAACGGAGGGAAACCAGGGTGGGGTTGTCACAAACAGACCGATCAGGGTGGAAGGGCTGGAGATTAAATGCTAACTGAAAAATATGTATTTTTAGGGCAGTTTTAAACCGAGCTAAGGACTGCTCAGAATGGAGGGTTAGAGGGACAGAGTTCCAGAGGGTGGGACCCAGACAGAAAAAGGCTGCCCCTCTGGTGCACTCAAGACAGGCTATAGAGACAGATGGGAGAGTCAGCCGGTGAGTATGGATAGAGCAGAGGAGACAGTGGGGGTGAAAGTTTAAAGTTTATTAGGTAGTGGTCGGCCAGATAACAGGGGGTAGCAGTGTGGATGACCTAGTTAGTGAGTTTCAATTGATTCAGTAGCACCCTATCCAGATCTGCTAACCAGATTTCCGTGATAAAGAGGATATCTGGGTTATTTTCGGAAAGTATGTTGGTAATGACTGGAATTCTATTCCTTATAGACCTAGAGTTTATAAGGTAGCAGTCAAGTGTTGTGGTGTTGGGCCTGAATGTTTGCTCATTATGTGGTGAGGAGCTGTAACTCAGTTCTTCCCTTATCTGACCATCACCTCTTAAGCCTTAATATTCATCACCCACCGCCTCAGCCTCGTCGTGTCTCTTCCAACCTGTTTAGAAACCTTCATGCTATTGATCCCTTAGCCCTCTCTTCCGCCATTTCTTCACCTCTTTCTTCCACTTTGTTATCTAATTTTGTTGACGAGGCGGTAACCTCCTATAATGCTGCACTTTCCTCAGCCCTGGATGCTCTCGCCCCACCCATCCCACGTCCTGTGAGGCGTTCTACACCCCAGCCCTGGCTCACATCCACTACCTACTATCTTCGTTCCTGTGCCTGCTCAGCTGAGCGTGTGTGGCTCAAATCCCGCTCCCATGCTGACCTTCTACACTTCAAATTCATGCTTGTCTCTTTCCAGTCAGACATAGCTCTTGCTAAACAAGACTACTACGTCCATTTGATTAACTCCCTTGCCTCTGATCCTTGCTGTCTCTTTACTACTCTCAGTTCTCTCCTCAAGGTGCCTTCGCCTCCAGTCCCTCCCTCCCTTCCTGCCCAAACCCTGGCTGACTACTTCCATGATAAAATCCACAGGATCACCCTCCAATTCCCCACTATCCCAACTACTTCATCTACTTTCCCTCCTCACTCTCAACCCTCCCCCCCTACCTCTGCTACCTTCTCTTCCTTCTCTATGATCTCTGATGAGGAAACCACACTCCTTCTTTCTTTCTCCAAACTCACCACTTGTTCCTCTGATCCTATCCCCACCCACCTCCTAAGCCCCATCTCTTCCGCCATTGTCCCTTCCATCTCTTATATTCTCAACCTATCGCTATCCACTGCTATTTTCCCTGCAGATTTGAAGCATGCTGTGGTCACTCCCCTCCTCAAGAAACCTTCACTTGATCCCACCTGTCCTTCTAAACTATCAACCCATCTCTCTCCTTCCCTTCATATCTAAATTACTTGAACGTGCTGGCCACCGCCGCTGCCTTGATTTCCTCTCCTCTCATGCCCTCTTGGATCCTTTACAGTCCGGCTTTCGTCCCTTACACTCTGTTGAAACGGCTCTTACCAGAATCTCCAGTGACTTGTTCCTGGCAAAATCCAAGGGCCTCTATTCTGTTCTCATCCTTCTTGACCTCTCTGCTGCTTTTGACACTGTTGACCACAACCTTCTCCTTGTTACCCTGTCTTTGCTTGGCTTTAGCGGCTCTGTACTATCCTGGTTCTCCTCCTACCTTTCCCATCGCTCTTTCAGTGTGTGTTCTGGTGGCTCCTCCTCCTCTGCTACCCCACTACCAGTTGGTGTCCCCCAGGGATCCGTTCTGGGTCCACTCCTTTTCTCTCTCTATACCCAGTCCCTTGGTGCGCTTATCTCCTCCCATGGATTTCAGTACCATCTCTTTTCCGATGACTCCCAAATCTACCTCTCTACGCCTGAAATCTCTCCGCTTATCGAGACCAGGATCTCTGCCTGCCTTTCCAACATTGCTGCCTGGATGTCTCACCACCACCTGAAGCTGAACATGGCCAAGACTGAACTCCTTATCTTTCCCCCTCTTATCTCTCCTTATTACCCCTCTCGGGAACTCCGCTCTTCTAACAAACTACTTCTGTCTATGCCCTTCACTTCTACTGCTAACTCCAGACTTCGCTCCTTTCACCTTGCTGCACCTTACGCCTGGAACAAGCTACCAGTGTCTATACGCCAGGCACCCTCTCTAGCCCTCTTTAAATCCAGTATGAAATCTCACCTCTTCTCTGTTGCTTTCAGATCTTGACTTCTGTGTGATTCTGTCGTGTCTAGATTGTAAGTGCCCTGTTTTTGTCTTGACTAGATTGTTAGCTCTGTGTTTGTCTTGATTAGATTGTAAGCTCTGACAAGCAGGGACTGTCTCTTACTTGTCTGTACAGCGTTGTGTACGTCTGGTAGCGCTATATAAATGCTCAATAGTAGTAGTAGTAGTAGTAGGTTATAGGTGTAATGTATATGTATATGAGTCTATGTCTCTGTCCTCTATTATATTGTGGTTTATGGGGTTCTCTATTAATGTAGAGATATGAGTCTCTAGTAATGTAGCAGTGTGGGTTGTTAACCATGTAGTGGTGTATAATTGGGATGCTATAGTACAAATTTGAATAGGCTTGGGTGCAAGTATGGGCAAATAGAGATGACAATAACAGGATGTATAACAAGACTCTAACATCATTAACAACTGCCATAAGTGGATGACAGATAAGCACTTCAAGGAGGATTATATATACAGTCTTCAGGTTCCCTGGGAGCTGACTGATATTCTCTTTGCTTGGGGCCTAATGGAAATGGAGCCGCTCAACTTCCACACTCAAGGGCCATTCCTAAGGGCCCTTCGGTGAGGCCCGTAGGTGCGGGCCCGCCAGAAGTGGGTGCAGCTGAAGTGCAGCAGTCTTTAAGCTTGTTGAGGCACAGGAAGTGTAGACAGAGCAGGTGGAGCAGCAAGCAGCATGCATACAGCATGGGGGGGGGGGGGGGTGGAAGGGGGGATTCCCCTGCCTGCTTTTGAGTGGATAGCAGCGTTCTGGTGCAGAAAGCCCCAAGCTGTATGCCCTGAGGTGATCCCTTCAACTCACTGACTGGTGTGAAGAGTCCTGATGTTGAGCCCCAATTCCTGATATGGCCCTGCAATTGAATATGCGAGTTTAAGTTTCACAAGAACATGGCAAAAGAAAAATCTTGGGAGTGAATCTAGCTGGATTTTTTGCCTTCTGAAACTTTTGACTCCTGCTGTAGAGATTTTACTCCTAAGATTTTTATTTTGTCATGTTCTTGTGCCAGAAATTCTGTTAAAACCATGTTTAAGTATCTATCAGAAATTTTCAGCAAGGAAGCCTAATCCAGATCCTGTTTGATCATTACTAATTGGACAACTGGGATCTAGATTAGGCTTGGTAGATGTCTCTTATAGCATACTTAGACATTTTTGACATACACAGAATTTCAGGCACAAGAGCATGGCAAGGAAAAATCTTTGGAGTAAATCTGTACATCAGAAATTAGTCACACCCTGGAAGGCAAAAAATCCAGTTAGAATTTTCTACAGAGCCAAATGAGGATTCGTCAGTGTCCTTTTTGGATGAAAAATGATACAAAATGAAATTCATATTTCCTATGTCATTTTAAATGAATGCACATCGTCATAAATATTCAACAAGATATAGATTTTGGGAAGGAGCAGGATCAGCAGAACATTGGAAATATGCTCCTTGCTTCTTCCCAAAGTGACAGTGCTGTTTATCAATGAATAGCATGAAATGGAAGGATGAGAAAAAGCCAAAGGTTGCAGAGGTGAAAGAAAACAAATGGGATTGCAGAAGACAGAGCAAAGGAGAGTGAAAGAAAGAGAGCTGGGAAAAAGGAAGATCTCGACATACTTGGGCATATTTGGGTTTTGCTCACCCTGAGATTATTGGGTGTAGGAAATTCAGTACTTTCTATGCAAGTTGATGCCACGCTGAGAGTATGTCTCTTTCTTTTTCTATTGGATTCTTCTTTGGTGGTAGCTACTTGCTTGAAAGAAGCATGAGTACTTAGATTGTGATTTGCTCTTATACTGTTCACCAAAACAATGCTCTAAAAAGTTCATTCTTTTCCTAGATTCTTCCTTTATGCTTCTTCTTCTTACACTATCTCTGTCTTGTATTCCGTCTTTGCAGATTCTCATACCTCCCTTGTGTCTGCTTGTGCTGTTTCCCTCCCTCTGGTTTTTCTGTCCAGCAGTGGGTGCAGAACTTCACTCCAGCTCCTTCTCCTTTTATACTTTCGCTCTATTCTTATTCGCTGTCATCCACTTCCTCCTCCCCTCTTAGCTCTCTCTCGTTCTCTCTCTTCCATTTTCCTTTTACCGTATGCTTTTCTGTCTTCCTTTCTCTGCTTTGTGATTTTCTATCATTCCTCCATAGCTGTGACACTGGCCTTATCTGTGTGGTTCTCTCCTCTTCCCCCTTAGCCTTTTCTTATCCTTCTTTCCTTAACTCTCTGTCTATTTTATAGGGTTGTGCATCTGTTAATGCACATTTGGGTCATTACCATACTTTAAAAAAGTTAGTGTATGTAAAATTGATTTAACTCACAAATAAATTAATGTGCAATCCATTTATGCACATTTAAAAGTTTAACACATCCTTAAACATTAATTGGAATGGAGGCATAGCCTAGTGGTTAGAGCAACAACCTAGTATCTAAGATATTCAGGGTTGGATTCTCCACTGGTGCTCCTTGTGACCTTGGCAAGTCACTTTACACTCTCCATTGCCTTGGAAGAAAGCCTGGAAATCTACTTCCAGTCATACCTTTGCCCATAAAACCCAGGGGCTACTGAATGGACAGGAGTCAGCATTGATTTGAAGGCAAAAAAATTGGTAATTAAAATAAACTGGCAAAACTATTAAAAAATCATGAAGAAATCCAAACGTGAGCCACAACATTTTTGACAGCTCTCATCCCTCCTATCCTTTCTCATTTGTCTGCCTTCCCCTTTGGTCTCTGTTATCTTTCCTTTTAGTTTACTTTGTCTTTGCTGATTGCTGTAAAATTAGCATAGTACCACACCAGTGCTACAAGGAGCTCAGCAATGAGTGAGAGCAGGCAGGAATTATTTAGACAAGAAAGAAGATTCTGCTCCTCCTTCCGTCTCTTCTATTCTTACTACTTCCCAGTACATGCCTTGAATCAGGGGCATGTGTAGGTCAGGAGAGGAAAACAGAACTCATGCATTACCTTTCAAAAGTACGAGCATTAATGTATCCTTCTCAGTTGCCTGCACAATTTATATGTATTCAATATTGCACTTATCTAGGGGTAATTTTTTAATTCTGCACATGCGTAACAAATGCAAACATGTACTATACTTGTCTATCTTACCATATTCTAGTCCCCAGTTTGTGGTTTTTAGTCTTGAATAGATTCTAAGGGACTGTGTCTTACATATGTACAGCACTATTTAGGCCTTCTAGAACTATAGAAATGATGAGTAGTATTAGTTGTTGTTGTTAAGTGCCATCGAGTCAATGTCAACTCATGGTGATCCTCTTGATAGCTGTCATAAACTGAGTTTGGTCTTCAGTTAGTCAGCTCAATGATGACAAAGTGGCATCCATAGCTGCTGTTGTTGTATCATTCAATCTTATTGTTGGCATTCCTCTTTTATGGTGACCTTCAACCATGCCAAGCAAGATGACTTTCTCTAATGATCTCTCTCTTCTCATGATGTGTCCAAAGTATGAAATCCGAAGTCTTGTCATCTGAGCTTATAAAAGAAAGCTTAGGTTTGATCTTCCTCTAGAAAAGACTGATTTGTTTCTTCAGGCAGTCCCTGATATACACAATATTCTTCGCTAGCACCATAATACAAAGGCATTGATATTCTTCCTGTCTATCTTTTTCACTGTCCAACGTTCGCATCCATATGATAGCAATTGAAAATATCATTGTTGGGACAAATCGAATTCTTTGGTATGGAGAGAGACATCTCGTGCTTTTTGAACATTTTGTCTAGGGTCCCTCCATAAGCCATTCTGCTAAGAGCAATGTGTTATGGTATTTCTTGACTTGCTGCTGTAATTTATTTATTGATTATTGATCATCCAAGTCAGGTTTACAAGTTGGTCCGCTATTTCAATATTCTTATCCATCAACGATGAACTTATTGGATTTTTCTAGTAGTCAGGATCTTTGTCTTCTTTATGTTAAGATGCAAGGCCCATTTTTTAAGACTAGTGATCATTGATTCTTGGTGGCAACCCTCATTTGGGAATATTGTGTGCCAATTCTGGAGATCACCACTTTCAAAAAGATATAAACAGGATGGAGTTGGGTGCAGAGGGTTGGCTACTAAAATGGTTAGCATTATAAAGCATATGAGGCCGACTTAAAGCATCTTACAATATGTTATATTTTAGAGGAAAGGCAGGATAGAGGAGATATGACAAAAATGTTTAAATACCTCTGTGACGAAAAGATGCCACAAGAGGGAAAAGGTTCTCTTTCAATTGGAAAGCAAGCTCTGCTACGAGGGAGACATAGGATGAGGGTGCAAAGGGGATAGATTCAGGAGGTAATATTCAAGAAATATTTCTTTTATGGAAAGAAATAGTAGATGCAGGGAATATTCTTTCCAGTGGTAGTTTGAGTAGAGGACAAGGACAGTATGCCTGAATTGAAAAGAGCATGGGACAAAACACAGAGGATCTCCTTAAAGGTAAACAAGGGACCATTATAGTTGATATGGAAGGGCAGATTCCAGTTGGATGCAAGATTGTAGGCTTCCTAAAGCTGAAGGAGGGATAGGGTTTTATTATTATAAGAGACTGACCAATACCCACATACAGAGCTACTATCGTTGACCCCGTCAAAATCTATCTGACAGCATCCATCAGATCCAAATATGCAAAAGTGCTGAAATATGAAAGTAAACATTCAGATTTGTCTCCATCATCCAACTTGGACAAGCGTTCTGCCAATTAAAAGGAGATGAGTGAGAATCCCACAGGGGTGCATGGAAAGGAAGTAACAGAATTTGCAAAACAAAGAGAAAAAAACTCTTCAAAGAATTAGATCAGCAGGCGAGCGAAAAATAAGTAGAAAATTCACAAATACAAGACCTTGCGGAGAGGTGAACTGAAATCGAGGAGGATGAAAGATTGATAGTTGCAGCCCACGACAGCCAGATCATGGACGAAATGTTTTACAAAAAGTGAGTATTGAAAAAACTGGTACAAAGGACATATGCCAATTCTGTAAACAAAGAGCTAGAACAGTGGGACTCACCTAATAGCAGGCGTTGAAGTTCTTTGATGTTAGAAAATTTCTATACAGAAGAGGCACAACAAAGTAGCATGATTCCTCCACTGGAAAAAACTCTGTAAACACGACAACATCACTGGTCCCTGAAAAGACCCGGCTGGCGAATTAACGCGGCTGGGGCACAGGACCGCACATTGGAAGGCCGAGGATTGGGGGGGAGGGCGGGAAGGGGAGGGCGGGAGGGTCGGGGGGACGGCGAGGGCGGGAAGTGGAAGACATGAAAAAAAAGCGCGTCCGGCACTGGCTCGGCCTCTTTCACCGCTCCCCCCCCTTCCGAGAGGTGAGGAATGGACAACAGATGGAGGACGGACACACAGGACGAGCATCCGCAAGGCTCCTCCAGGGCCGGGCACGACGTAATCTGAAAGAGGCACAGCAAAGCGGCAAGTACATTAATTTAAAAGGAACAGTTGATAGCATCAGATCGGGTCACCCGGTGCGAGCGTAGTGGTTCTGCCAGCAACGGCGGTCGGGGTCCCATGGAGAGCGAAGCGGCCTATGTGCGCAGTGGGGGGGGGGGGATATATCCTACGATAGCCAGGCAAAATAGGAGCGCCAACGGAAGGCCCCTAACCGTTGCGGTCCTCTGGGGGGGTAGCATCGGTGGCCATGGTGGGAGGCAAAAAAAAAGAACTTGGCGGGAGCCAAGAGTAGAAACACCGAAGGCAGAGAGGAAGTATACAGGCAATGTGCTTTGAGCCTTGAAAAACACCGCAGGCACATGCGATCAGGTAGAATAAGGGAGCACAACAAAAAAAAAAAAAAAGGGGGGAGGGGAATACACGGATTCCTGTGGGGAAGCTTATCTTGGAGGTTCTCTTGTTTAAAAAAAAAAAAAAGGGGGTGCATGACGATGTTTAAGAGCGGGTGTAGTGCGTGGTGTGTAAGAGTAATGTGGAAGTAGGTTAACTGTGGGGGAATGCTGCCATCTAATGGACAAAACCGGTATAGCAGAGCAGTAGGATGGGCTTGTTTTGCTTTATTATTTGAGGATAACCAGGTAAATAAAGAAATGGAGAATGGTTAATTTCGATTAAGGGATGAAAGAGTTATGCAACTAGGAAGAGATGGGGACTGTTGTCGGGGGGAAATATATGTATAGATATGTATAGATCATTATACATAGTTAGATGTATATGGATATCTGTGTGGATATAGATACATATATGGATATTGCGCAATAACGGTGGCATGGGATTGAGGCAAACAATCCGGCAAAAACATCCGGCAAACAATGGTTAATTCAGATTTTCAATTACCTCACCCCAAAAGCAGCAGACTAGTAATTTATCCTAGGGTAGAGAATACCAAAAGAAAGGAGACAGAAGGCTTCCAGGACGCGAGGCGCCCAGCAGCCAGGTGGCAGGGTTACAGCCGAAAGGCAGCACCAGCAACAAGGGCAACGGCCAGCGGCTGGTTCAGGTAGAAGGAGAGCACATAAGGCCAGCCAGGTACGCAACTGGCAGTGTAGCATGCAGTAAAGCCTAGGCGCAGCAATAGGAAGAAGGTGGCAACAGGAAAGCTCAGCCCCTACACAGAGGCAGGGAGACTGATACGACCTGCTCCAGATGGTATGGGGGCAGGTTACAAAGCCACGGCCTGACTACAGTCAGACAACGAACTGAGAATGCCAGGCTTCAGGGAGCGAATGAGTCCGACAGCGAGCACGAGCACATTAACACCTAGCACTAGACAAATGGTAAGTCGGGGTGTGACAAAGGCGGGCGCCAGAGTTGTTAACCTCATCATCTGACGATTCCTTTTCTGACAGTGGATGGGGGACAAGGCATTGGCAGATGTGATACAATATGCATATAAAGAAATTTAAAAGAAAGAAAAGCCAAAAAACAATCAAATCCCCTAAGGCAGGCATGGTCGGGGCAGAGTCAGCGGGGTTAGGGACGGCTGGGGCACGCCTGATCTGGTGCGCCCAAAGAATGCAGCGAGATTGGCACAGATACCAGTTCACGATCCCACGCTGCGAGGTTAAGCTCCCTGGACCGTATCAGTACCAAAAAAGATAAAAAAAGCGGATTAGGAGGCGAGAGAGAATATATTGACCTATTCTCTATCCGGCTTAGGGATCAGGATGAAGAAGCAACCAGAGGAACAAATAAGGATAAAAGAAGTGAGAGGGACAGGAAACCTAAAATTCCCAAATCCCTATTAACAATTGTGTTGACAGCATTCCACATAAGTTATGAGCGTCTGGTTGATGGAGAAGGAACCCGAATCGGGGCCAGATCTTACCAGGTGACCTGGACACGAGTTACCAGAGAACATAAAAACAATACGGGGGTGTGGGCCTGCTGCAAACTATGATGTGAAGTTCAGGAGAAGCATGGCAGGAAGATCACACCCTAGGACATGGCATCACAGAATTCTGGACAATGTGGACCGAAGAAATGGTGCCCAATAGGCAATGGTGTAAGGACGGGCTGCAGCAGCCTCTTCCGGGCACGCAATGGCGGACCAGCCAATCAGTTGGCGGAGGAGACCAGCATGCCGACAGTACAACGCAGGGCGTTGTACTTGGCAGCCTTGTAAATTCAAACATTCCTCTGCTCAGTATGCGGAAGTGGACACCCCGCTTTCACTTGATCAGGGCATCAAGGCGAGGGCAAAGCCTTTCAGAGCATTACAGCAATGCTCCACCGGAGGGAGTTGGCCCCCAACACCCATCAGGCTTGAGAATATGCGTCCCGTGGCTGAGAGATACCCTAGGATGGGATATAGCCATCAGTATTGAAAATGGCTTCTCGCAGGGTTCCCTCATCCCTTCCCTAATAATAAAGAAAAAATCACAAAAGCGCTTTATAAATAACACACCATCTGTCCAAAAACACAACGCTATTGCGCACAGCAAGATAGCGAAAGAAATAGGTATAGGGAGAGTAGCGGGTCCGTTCCAGTCCACCATCCATTAAAAGGGACATTTATAATCTCCCCAGTGGGGGGTTCCCATACCTAAAAAGGATCCTATGAACATTCCCGTTAATTCATAACCTATCATACCCGGAGGGGAAGTAAGTTATACGATATTATTGATCTGGCGTTACTGCTCCATTAAATATGCCAAGCCCCCCCATTGATCAGGCAATTTGGCTCTCAATTAAGAAGTAAGGGGCAGCGAGCACAGCTGTCAACGGTGGACCTAGAGTCCGCATTCCCCAGGCTATTGCCGGTACAATCCTGAGTCGTTCCCATTATTTGGTTTCTTGTTCGTATGGGGAATTCTTCTATGATAATAGGTTTTTGCCCCATGGGATGTGCGGTCTCCTGCGCATATTTAGAACAATTTAGTTCCTTCCTACACTGCGTAGTTGAAGACTCCTGGCGGGCCCCCAACACGGTTGTGCACTATCTGGCATCTGGACGATTTCCTTTTTATAGGAAAGACTAACCATGACGTCTGCAAAAAGGGATATTAGATATCTTTTGAGCAGTGGCACCCAGTCGTTTGGAATCCCGTTAGCTCAAAGAGAAGACAAGATGGCCCCAAAGGGATCATCAAACTTTTTTTCCTAGCCATACAGTTAGATGTGCCGGCACACAGGTCACGTTGCCCATGGCAGATAAGGTGCTGAAGTTGAGTGAAAGATTATCCAACTATCTTCACAGTCAGCGGAAAGCTACAGCTACAACGCACACAATTTTCAGTCACTACTGGGGCCTACTATGCTTCGCATGCAGGGGGATACCAATGGGGAGGGGTTTTCTGCCACTGTATGGACATTGACACACTGAGAGGTATCACAAAAAAGGCACCATATCGCATCCCCAAAACAAATTTTTTGTCACCAAGGAATAAGGGAAGGACCTTCAAGTCTTGTTGCACGTCAATCACAAAACCTTCAATGGCCTTGCCTTCTGGCAAGCTATCACGGTATCCTAATGCGGAACTAGAATTCCTTCACCGATGCCTCAGGGGGGATGGGTTTCGGCATCTACTATAAAGGGACATGGTGCTCAGAGACATGGGCCCATGGCATGGCAAGCGGAAGGGAAACCACCAAAGGGACATCACCTCTTGGAGCTTTTCCCGCTAATGATAGTCTTATTTAATCTGGGCACCAGGGCTCGCCAACATAGCTATCACCTTCCCATGCGATAACCTAGCTGTGGTGTGGGCACCGTGAACAGTATGAGAGCGAAGACGCCAAGGGTAGTGGCAACTATTAAGAAAAAATTGTGTTACTATGCCTGGTACATAACATAACCCTTAGAGCGGAGCACATTTGAAGGCGAAAATAATAAACATTGCCGATGCTCTTTCTCATTGTACGATCAGGCTCTTTCAACCACCTGGCTCCCGAAGGCAGAGCGCGGTCAAGACAGCTGTGCCCCATCACTGTCTGGGAGTATGGGTCCACTGAGGTATGGGAGCTCCTGTTAGGCTCCTTAGCAGAGCATACCAGGAGTAAATATGTAGCAGCATGGGCACAGTAAACCAAAACCATTTTTCAGAGAAGCCATAATACAACAAGAAGACAGATTTAAAGTAGCCACGATTCTGAGATGGATTTTGCATTGGCAAAAGGCAATGGCTACACCAAAAGCAGCAGTGCAAGCCCGTTTAGCAGCAGTATCAATTTTTGCAAAGGCTATAGGTAAGAGGAGTCCTAAGGCGGAGTTTATCATTAAGAAGGTTAATGAGAAGGCTGTGTCCATGGGCAGCCCCGGGACCAGTAGACCAACGCCGCCTGATTCACTCATCAGATGCTCGCCACAAATGATGGAACAACTAGCCAAGTGTGTTACAATGGAGGTACGAGACAAGGCTGTTTAAGATGTGAATTTTCCTGGGCCGTTTTACGGAAGGCATTTTGAGTAAGGGAGCTTAGTGGCATCCTTATCCTCGAAGCAAGGGACCGCATTATGGTGGTTATAGAAAAGCGCGATGTGAGCATACTCGCAGGGGGCCATAGTAATACACTTGCGTCAGATCCCAAACTGACACGCTGGGAAAAGGGGCACAGGTGGTGTTGTCGGCGTTGCGCCAATGACCCCTCATGCCCACTGAGAAATGCGTTAGCCTACCAACAGGTACGAGCAGACCTCCACGCAATCAATGGTTCGGGCATGCGAACGGTGCGCCACCCTATCACGTTTCTTTTTCCCAATTTATCAGGGTACTCTAAGCTGGTATTAATAGAACGAGCAGGACGGGATGCAAGCGATACGGGGCTCGCACTCCTTTCGATTTATTGGAGCTGCTTCAACGGCCGCCAGCCTTGGGATGTTTCAAAGAACAGATCATGAATATAGGCCAATGGCGCTCGGATAGATACAAACTGTATATACGTCCAGCCGGAATGAGGAATAATGGGTTTATAAAAAAAAAAAACCCTGTAACCGGTAGGGAGCAGGGGTAAGACGGATACTGCAATGTCGAAGCAATGTTTGTATAAAATCAGTGTTTTATGACCATTGTTGGATAGTTATGCTGTAATCATATCTTTCTGATTGTGATCCAAGGCAGGAGTAAGTCACCGCCTCTGGGCCTCGGTGAAGCGTGGATATGCGGTCATTCATTTGTTCACTGGGCGCAAAGGCGGACTTGGTGCAGACCACAGGGGTTGAATTTGGGATTACCAAGCGCTGAGGTTTCTGTGGTGTGGCTGGGACGACGGGGTATGGTGTGGGACCAGCTAGTGCCATCCCTGCTACAAAGGAAGAGATCAACCGGGAACCCAGTGATGATTGTGATCCACTTGGGGGGCAATGACCTTGCATCCACATGCAGCGTCGAGCTCACCAAAAAGATGCAAAGCGACATGCTGACACTGGCAAACACCTGGCATGGTCTCACATCATACCACGGCATGTGTGGAGGGGCGAGAATTTGCACAGGGCATTGGAGAGGACGAGACAAAAAGTGAACAAATGGATGGCCCGCTTCATGGGGGCAATAGGGGGTTACAGCATCAAGCATGACCTCATAGAAGAGAGATGCCCGGGATTGTATCGCGCAGATGGAGTGCACTTGTCAGACATAGGAAATGGACATTTTTCTGTGCGCCATACAAGACATGGTCGAACGATTATGGCAGAAGCAGGTGTTGGCCACAGCGGCGTGTTGATAAAGTGGCCCCCGCCAACAAGCTAGGATTCGCTGTTGCCGGGGTAGGCAGGAAAAAACGCACCCGATGAGAGAGAACACAGCCTAGGCTTTAAGTAAGTAAAGGGGGAGAGTTGCAGGAGAGAAACATGGACCTGCCCCCGGAGAGATTGATAAGGCGACACGAACACCGCGCAGAGGGCCCCCTGCCTCGCTTTGATGGCGGGCAAAAGGGGGGTAAAGCAAGAAAAGGTTGCCAAGTCTGCTTGAACGGCAGGCGTAACAGCTTTTCGATTGAAGGATATGGAGAGGACTAAGGACTGAGGAAAAGCTTTCACGGCAAATTTTCCTCCTGCCACTTACAAGGACTGTGGGATATTGGCTGTGTCTCTCGAGGGGGCAGAAAAGGCAGGTGGTTGCTGGAAAGGAATTGTGTACAGTGTTTTGTTGTTGTTACATGCATTGCTGTGGCCAACAGTTTTGTGATGTTTATAACATTGTTAATAAATAAATGGAAATAGTTTTGTTGAATGAAAACCCTTGGCGGAAATGTTGTGGATTATTGAGGAGGGGGTGGGGTGTGGTGCGGGGGAAAGGGTAGGGCAAAACCCGAGGCTGTCATGACAGTTGCGCGGCTGAGCACTGGGTCACAACCCTAGGAGAATAACAGAGAATGAAGAGGTTATGATCATCTGGAACATTCGCATTCCAATGGATAAGAAACTGGATTCCAGGAAATCTGGCATAGTGGTAAAGAGAAGAATACCAGAATGGCATTGATAATAGAAGTGTCGGTACCGAGTGATTATTCTGTGAATTCCGTGAAGAGGCCAGAAGAGTCTGAAGTAGCAAGAAATGCAGTCAGAGACCAAAACAATGTGGTAGAAAGATATGGAAATATTTCCAACTTGTATTGGGAGCCACAGGCTTGATAAAAAAAAGATTTCCAAACACATCCTGACAAACTACCCATACATGGTACATCTTACGAACTCCAGCAGGAGGATCTCTTTGGCACAATGCAAGTATTACGCCAAGAAGAGCAGTAGTAAATTTGAGAGACTAAGATCATATTCCACATACCCTGGCTTAGAGTGAGATTCACGACTGCCATTAGTATGCACAAAAACTATCCCATTTGGAGAAAACTATCCTGAGTAAGAAGGAGAACATTGTAGCTGATTATGGAAGAACAGACTAGATAGGCCATGTGGTCTTTTTCTGATATTGTGTTTCTATGTTTCTAAATGTTTCAGATCATCTTCACTTTCAGCCAGTATTGTGGTGTCATCAGCATAGCCAAGTTATAATGAGTCTTTCACCAATCTTCAAATCTCGATTGTCTTCATACAGCTCTGCTTCTCGGATAATTTGGTCAACCAGATAAATTAAGAACAGGTAGGGAGGAAAAGCATGTACACCTTTGCTATTTTAAACCATTCTGTTTCTCCTGGTTCATTTCAAAACTGTTGCTTCATGATCAATGTAAAGGTTGTGCAAGAGAACTATCAGGTGTTCTGATATACCCATGCTTCTTAATGTAGTCCAGAGTTTCTCATGGTTTACACAGTCAAAAGCCTTGCTGTAGTCAATAAAATATATAGATATCCTTTTGGTATTCTTTTGTCTTTTCAAGGATTCATCTCACATCCGCGAAGATGTCTCTTAATCATCGCCCCTTTCTAAACCCTGCTTCCACTTCAGGCAGTTTTTGTTCCATGTATGGTTGTAATCTCTGCCTAAAGATTTTGAGTAGAATTTTGCTGGCATGTGGGATCAGAGTGATTGTGATAATTTTTACAGTCAGTATAAACACCAGACCTTTTCCAGTCAGTTAGCCATGATATTGTCTTCGAAATTTCCCGGTAGAGCCTTGTAAGGCTTGGAAAAGAGCATTCAATTGTTGTAATACTTCAGTGGGAAAGCGATCAATGCCCGGTGCTTTGTTCTTCGGACTCCTTCAATATTGCTTCAACTTCTTCTTTCATCATCAATGGTTCCTGATCATAAGGTACAGGTTGAAACGGCTGGTGGTCCACTTGATCTTTATGGTATGATGACTCTGTATATTCTTTACACGTTTTCTTGATCTTCTCAGCATCATGCAAAATGGATTTTTTGAGCATCTTGTAGCATTCCAATTTGAGGCTGGAATTTTCTCTTTAACTCTTGTAACTTTAGAAAAGCCGATTTTGATCTTCCTCTAATAGTTTCTGATTCCATTTCCTTCCATGCATCATTGTAATACTTCTCTTTGTCTCATCTTGATGAACATTGGAAACTCCCTGTTAAGTTCTGTGATTTGGCATCTCTTTCTTCTCTGGGCAATTTCAGAGTTTCTTCGATCATTCATTTTGGCATTTCCACCTTTTGTAGAGTCTTCTCACTTTCTTTGAGCAGAACTTTCTTTTTTTTTTATTATTATTTATTTATAGAATTTTGACAAAAACAACAAGAAATAATTCCTTGCTAGAAAATAGAGTACATGACAGAATAATTTCATAATCTAAACAACATGAAACACTAAGATAACAATCCAACATTACCCCAAATAGTCCACATGTCGGGGGGAAGGGAACGGGGAAAAAAAAGACTTCCAAACAGAGGCACATTGGAAGCCAATACAAGATACCAATAAACTAAGAAATCCAGAACCTGCGAAGGACCCAAGGAAATACAATTCACAGGGAACATTCAGCTGACATCATTATTCAGGCGATACACTAGATGAGAGTCTAGCATTAATAAAGGTATTTAGATCATTTGGACAGTAAAGACATACTTGACGTTCTGGAGTGTTACCAGACATCGACACGGAAACTGAGGGAAAAAGGATCCCCCCACCTGGGTCACACCTGCCTTATACAATAGAAACTGTTTTCTCCACTTCTGAGTTTCTTTAGTTAAATCAGGGAACATAGAAATAGTTAAACCAAAAAAGTTTCTAAACATTTTTTAAAGAACAACTTCAGAAGCCAATCCTTATCAGAAATTAATGCACACTGTACTAACAGCGTGGAGGCAATACAAGTCTCCCCCCCAACATCAGAAATCATACCAGAAATATCCAGAGTTTCAAAATTAACTTGTGATACTACTACGGGATGTTCAGCAGTCTTCTTAGCTGAAGACAAATATAATACTTTAGCCAAAGGAGGAATCAAGCCTTCTGGAACTTTTAAAATTTCCAGCCTATATCTTCGGAAACATATCCACAGCTGTAACACCCGACACACGAGGAAAGTTCAAAAACTCGAAGATTTGGCAGCCCTGGAAGCATTCTCCAACACTTCCAGTTTATATTTAAGTGCCCCATTTTCCTTCATCAGAGCCGAGGGAAACAGCAGAAACATCATCCAGCTGAGATCCAAGATTGGTAATCTGATTCTTCAACTGCTCATTCGAAGATAACACAATATCAATATTAGCAGCATTCTTCTGGATAGCAAGTTCATGCTCATTGACTCGAGAGGCTAAGACCTTGGTTTGTGAGATAATCGCTGAAGATAAGGAGGCAATAGCGTCCCAAAGAGACTCCAAAGTAAAAACTTTGGGTTGAAGCAGGAAAAGGAGAGTCCAACAAGGAAGGTGTCGAAGCAAGCAAAGGGGACCCTTCCCCCTCCATAGAAGGTATCGGCTGAATATCCGCTGCATTACTTTCACCCAAAGCCTCCTCGGGTCTACCGGGGGCCTGTGGAATCTCATGATCAGCTGACACCCTCTCTGCACTCGGGGCCCCACCCCGGAGGACACCGAGGCTGTCGTAGCTGAAATAGGATCCAGAGCAGCTGGGCGAAGCGGCGGTGTTCTCTGTAAAGGGGAGAGTGATATTTCAGAATCCGATGGAGGAGCCTGGGCCTCCTGACAGGGCGCTTCCAAGCCGGCTCAAATCTCCTGCTTCTCAGGTAAATGAACAAAACGGTCCATCGGACCAGAAATAGGAGGTCGGGGCTCAGAGGGAGCAGCCCGCAACTTTCCTTTCCGCTTAGGCATTCAGACAAGAATCACTTCGCATCCCGAGCAGAACTTTCTTGATGTCATCCCATAACTCTTCTGGCGTTCTGTCATTTTTATCCAAAGCAACAAATCAATTTTGCAGGCAATCTTTAAATTCCAGTGGTATGTTCTCAAGGTCATATTTTGCTATATTCATGAGTGGCTTGCTCTTTTTCAGCTTAGTTTGAGTTTGCATACTAGTAGTTGGTGATCTGTACCACAGTCAGCTCCAGGTTTTGTCTTTGTTGATGTTATTGAGCTTTTCCGTCTTTGACTTTCACAGATGTAGTCAATTTGATTTTTATACAGTCCTTTGGGTGAAGTTCATGTCGCCGCTTGTGTTTGAGATGAATAGATCATTGGTCTTGCAGAATTCTATTAGTCTTTTTCCAGCTTCATTTCTGTTGCCAAGTCCATATCTTCCAACCACTTTGCCTTGTTCATTGCCAGCTTTTGCATTCCAGTTACCCATGACCATCAGGATATCCTGTTTGCATGTTCTGTAAATTTCAGTTTGTACTTTTTCATAGAACTGATCCACCTCTTCCTCTTCTGCCGCTGTTTTTGGGAAATATACCTGAATATTAGTTGTGTTGATGGGGATTCCTCGCCCGTTTTGGACCAGCGTATGTTTTACATACATAAGGTTTCCATACTTACTACTCAACTGTTTACTAATTAATGGTTATAAATTCAATGGAGCTATGTTTAGATATTATCATTATGTCAAAAAGCATTATATACAGATTTTTTATTTGAGATTTATTTAGTTTAATAGGTATTCGAAGTTTGCTGATTTTGACGGTACTGGCGGCTCAACATAAAAAGATCACAAAAAATAGTAAGTAGCTTACAATGCTGTAATAGCTACTATTTTGCAAATAAAAGTATTTGTAGACTTTAGAAAATAAGTTTTGATAAATGTAAGTTACTTAGGGGTATGTTTACTAAACTGCGGTAACGTTACAGACCACGCGTTATGTAATGTTAACAATCGTTAGGTAACGTTAACATGCGTTACGTAATGTTAACGCGCATTAACGTTACTTAACGATCGTTAACATCCTGGCCGCGGTAAACTCCGCAGTGGGTGGAGAGAGGGTGGAGGGAAGGGGTCAAGGGGTGGGGAGTGGGCGGGGAGAGGTTCCCTGCACACTAACGTGCTGAACTGAAGGGATGAATCCTACCGCAAATGAAAACCTGCCGTTAGATGCACATTTGCAGGAGAGAGAAACCATTTCAGTGTCAGCAATGTACAGCATAGGCAGGGAGCCCAAGAAACGTGATAGTAGTGCTCCATTTCCAGCACCAGCATAGTGCCCAAGTATGAAAGGTCACTATGGCGATGGTGCAAGTAGGGCATAGGGGACTGCAGGCGGGACAGGTAGAAGGGGCAGCTGGGGCACAGGTGGACTCTGCGGGCGCCTAGGTGGCACATAGGAACATAGACACTGGAAATCAGCATGACAGCAGCTGACAAAGGCCAAACACAATCCACCTACATCTACCTGGTCCACCCAAGCTAACAGTTACCAGGGCACTGACCTGACATCCCACCAGCCAACCCTCCCCCAAGTGGAAGGGACAGACTATTGGTAGGTGGTGATGGGGAGGGGATGTGAGAATGCTCATGTATGCCCCATGCCCCAGACCCCGCTCCCTAGGCGACCACCTACCCATACAGTGGATGGCCTGGGACTGCGCCCTACCAGCACTGACAGAATATGGCCATGTCAGCATGGTGGGGGGGGGTGCCCATGCTGGAGGGGGCAGTGGCACCTGCCTGCAGTGGACACACACCATGCCCTGTACCAGTACATGGTGTACAGTGCAACATACAAAGTCTGGCTGAGGAAAAATACCAGTAGCCCTAGGGACCACCATGCATCTGTGGCAACAGTGTGGTGCAGTACACCCAGCCAGTGTGTCTAGAAGCAGAGGATCATAGGTTCAAGCCCTGGCTGTGGTACCTGCAGAGCATGTCCCTATGTTTTACCCTACAATGCAGATACAACAGCAACATGTGCAAAGCCCAAAGCAGCGGCGAACAGGGGTACAAACACCCACTCACACAGGCTCCACAATCCAAAGTTGCATGGAGAGTTAGGCTGTTGGCCACAGCATTGAGCTGCAGTTATCACCAGGGCACTACTACTACCTCCTGCACAGTTTAACAATGTCGGCACTGTGATCAGGACCAGTGTGGCGGGCAGAATTTCCAAACACCCCTATCTTTGCACAATGCTGCAATAGGAGTGTGTGTGTGTATATGTCTTATCCATTGTTTTGTGGCTGCCCGCACCTCACCGGGCCCACAATGTCCCGCTGTTACCAGTGTTAGCCTGAATATGTGCATAATGAGGAGCAAGGTGTCCATGGGTATGGCTCGGACAGGGCGGATTGGCCAGGATGCATCTTCACAGGGTGAGGGACAATGGCTGGGACACTGTAGTGCCCGACCACTGCCTGCATGGACAGGGTGGCCACAGCATGGCATGCTGGGAGAGCACTCACTCTGACCGAGCAGTGACCATGGAATGTCTAGGTTCCCACATAGCGCTCTACATTGTCTGCCTCCAGTGATACTTTTGTGTTCCCACTGCTGGGGCCCCAATCACTGAGATGCCTGATTGGTGCATGTAGTTACTCTGTGAGCATGCACTATGGACTGGCTAGTGGACTGTCTGCAGTTAGACTGTGTATGGTGGGAAAACCTACAATGTGCAGTCTAACTGTGTTGTCTGCTGGTGACTAGCAGACAGTGTTGTGAGCACTGTTCCCTCTAAGCTGTGCGTGTGCACACACCTCACCAAGCGAGCGCACATACTTTACAACAGAGCGCACAAAAATTACGGCTCTGATTCTGATAGAAAACAACACAGACGTCTTAAAATTTAAAAGTTATGATTGTAATTACTAGAAATTTCCCGCTTCATTTAGTAATCGTCTATTTTCATTTAATTTGATTAAAATCAATATGGTGTACATACTGTATTCTGACGTGTAGTCAAATTTTAAAGTATATAACTCCGAGTGTCGTTTCTTCAAAAGCTGTACACAGCTGATATTTTATGTGCACACAGCCTACAAAAAATTAGAGGGAACATTGGTTGTGAGGCAGTTGGGGTGTTCAAGACCCAAGCCCAACATTGCTGCTGGTCTGCCACTGCCCCAGTCACAGGTATGGCTCTGGCCCACCAACCCTGGAGGGCTGTCTTATACCAGCAGGATGGAGGTTGCTTCACCGGAGCTGGGGCACCTGTCTCTTACCTACAAAAAGGGTGATGTGGGCCCTTTGGGGGATGTAGTGTATACCACTTTGACCTTATAAAGGCACTGCTACACACACCTCATGTAGGTCTAGAAACCCCTCTGCCCTGTTAACAGGTGCCCATGTCAGCCAGACCCAAACACAGGGTACACACTAATCTGGGTGGTGTCTGGTCCCAGAGGGCCACATGTGAATGCAGAATAAAGATGGAGACCGAATTACCTTCAGCTGCACTGCAAGGAACACCTGTCACACACTGTTAGTGATGGGGATGTACAGCAGGGCCTATCTCTAGCACAATGGCATGGTCTGTAGCTACTCTGTGCCAGTATCATGCACTGTCAGTTCATCTTTCCAAGATGAGGTACCGGAGAGGTGCAGACCCCATTTGCTGATCAGCTGTAGACTTACAAGAAGATGATTGGTCTTTACGGAGTCTTACAATTTAAGTTAGAATACAATTACTCCACTCTTAACTATTGGCTATATATAGAGGAACCAGTAGTGTCTATATGTGTATAACTTTCTATCTTTCCCGTATGTAGTCTCAGATCAAGGCCGCTTTCTTGTGCACCATATGGTAATCACTTTAGCCGCTCTTATTGACATCAATGACTACCGGGTTTTCCCATATGTCTTTTTTTGTTATTTTTCATACTTTTGCACCTATGTTCACTCTTTTATAATTCTAATAAATAACTGTGCTTTAAAATCCTATGGAGGACAGTTCAGATGAAGAACAAACTTAGCTTTTTTCTTTTTTATGCTAGTTCATCTGGGTTTCAATTTGTCCCGAACAATTCTCCTCACGCCTCACACTCTTGACGTCCTTGCGTTACACTCCACGAAAGGAGTCTGTTGTGGAGAATTAATAGCTGCTGCCCACGTATTTCTGAAGTGTGCTCTGATCTCCGTCTGTCCGTCTGTTGCGCGGCGTTTTTCGGACACAGAAGTTGAAAATGTGGTCCTACTTCCTCCTGAAAATAAGGATAATATAACAGATGAAGAAGAGACTGAAGAAGGAATTGCTATGCCTTCCAAGGTTCCTGGGGATGCTGAAGTGGATTATAAAGCCAATGATTCTACAACAGATGAAAGAGACAGCAAACCGAGAAGATCTGTTACCAAGCTGCATCAAAAGAAGAAGAAATTGGATACTCGCATTTGGCAAGAAAGAGAAACTTGATAGCTGCCAGTAGTTTTGTATTTAAAGGGCAGTTACGTTAGACGCCGCTCTAGCAGTTGAGGCGCTTTGATCGCCCGCGTGGAATGGCGTCATATTGATTTTGGGCAAGACGTTCGATCCCTGAGGAAGCCCGGCAGGGTGAAACAGAAGCTTTTGTTGGATCCGGAACGTAGTTGCTGCCCGTGTGTGCTCATGGTTTTGTGCGATCAGGAGTTGTAAGACCGTAGGCAACAAACTGTGAAGCGTCAGGAGTAAAGCATTAAGATAAGTAGAACGGTTGCTTTACATTAAGTACTCATTATTTTTCATACAGTGTACTCCTCTGTTTTTCATTTTCAGATGTTGTCAGTCTCCGTATGAGAGAACATTGCGATTTGATCCTGTAAACTGCTTGTAAACTGTTCAGTGAAGTGGTGCCTCTACGGGATAGAGACACTTTATTTTTTGTATATTGACAACAAAAAAATTTTTTTGCAAATTAATTATGAGTTTATATGAGATTGATTGAAGGGATCCTTTAAAAAGTACTTTTTTAGGATACATTTTTTAAAATTTCAATTTGTAGAAATTAAATTTAAAATTAAAGATAAGGTATGGGTAGGTAGGGCTAGGCCTATGATGTAGAAATCGTCAGCTCAATCCAACGGTGACACTGTGCATCGATGGCAGGTATGAGCGGTAACTGAGGCCTTTGAAAACCTGTTATATATACTGTGGATAAGAGTTGTTAATTATATTAAAAGGTTTAGAAGTAGGGTTGATTAGAAAGGGTTTTGTATTTTAGGACAGATTTACAGGAATCCATCTGCTGAGTGGATACCATACTCTACCACATCAGCGCTTGTTTTGGAGCCAGGATAAAGATGTCGTCTGTCAGCTTGTTTCAAGCACAATGACAAGAAACAAATTTGAGGGAATTAAGAGGAATTTACATTTGGCAAACAATGAGAATTTATCATCAACTAACTATGCTCACTGATTGGATTGGATTTAATTCCAGTTCTTGCAGATTTCTTCCTGATTATAAATGTAACACCATTTTTTCTTTGAGTAGTAGTAGTAGTAGTAAACATAATTTTGACTGAATTTTCTAAGGGAAGGTATGCGTGCATATCCACTTTTAATATTGCTATAGGGAAACTATCACTTAAGAGAAAGATAAAATCATGATCAAGCCCACCGATAAAAGTGTTGCATTGGTTATTATGAATATATTGGATCACGTTCAAGAGATCAACAGTTAGGTGATGACGCTTTTAATAAAAGGATCAATATGGATCCTACAGCACAACTTAAATTGAAAATAGACTCTCTCATCTAAATGGGATTTGAATTTGGGTATCTAACTGATTTCTTGACTGTTCCAAGTCCAATGGTTCCCACTATATGCATTCTTCCAAAAATTCATAAGACATACATGAACCCACCGGGAAGACCTATTGTTTCTACAACTGGATCACTGTTTGAACCAATCTTACAATTTCTCAATTCTATCCTCAGACAGTTTGTCATGCAAGTACCATCATACAGTATGTAAGGGAGATTTCCCATATTATTAAAATTTTAGGCAATTTCTTGAACAAACCCCGTTAAGTAGAACTGATCATAGTAGGATTCTTACTAAGTTCCTTTTGCAACTAGCAGAAATAATTCTAACCAATCAAAGCAGTCGTGATGGGGTCAGCCATGGCCCCAGATGGGGTCAATTATATGTTGCTCATTTTGAACAAATTTTTTACTTCAGATCCCTACATTTCAAATATTCAATCATGGAAAACAAATATTGATGATGTCCTTATGATCTGGAATGGTCTGTATGGGCTTTTGTATTTGTTTCTGATTTGGTTAAATACTCTTGATAATAATTTACAGATTCAGGCTACTTACAGTAGTACACATGCTCCATATTTGGACATTTTAATACAAAAAAGTAAGGATGGCTTCAAAACTGATTTATATAGGAAATCAACTGTTCGTAATCATATATTACATTATAGTAGTTTTCACAATAAGTTGCTAAAGGATAATTTACTGGTCAATCAGTTCTTAAGGATTAAAAGAGTTTGTTTTACAACTATAGAGTTTGAGAAACATGCAATAGATTTTTACAAAAGGTTCACAGAGATGAGGGTTGCAACACACACACACTTGTCCCCCCTGCTCACTCAATTCAAATCAGTAGGTGATTTGGAAGTTGCGCAACAGTATCAAGTTGGGAGGTGAATGTAGGGGAATGCCATTGGGATGGGCCTTGACGATGGTGTAACTGGGAACGTATTACAGCATCATTTATTTATTTATTTATTTATTTAACAGTTATTTATATACCGCTCTTTCCCTAGTATCAAGTGCGGTTTACATGGAACAGTAGGTTAATTGGTATGTAATATACCAAGTCAGTTTACATAGAACAGATAATTATAATTTACAAGGAATGTTGTAACATTAAAGGTATAACATATTAGAACATATATACATTGTTAGTTTAAATCTATAATCATCATGTGAATGAGAGTGTGGTATGGTTAATAGTGTATTAGTGATATTTATTTTGAAAATAGAGTATGTAATAATAATGTATAAATGTTAGCCTGTATCTATTTGAGTATTCTGTTCTGAGGGTGTATTGTAGTGTAATATGAATAAGTGAGTTTTTAATTTTTTTCTAAATTCCTTTATATCAGATAGCAGGCGAATGTTGTCAGGTAGATTGTTCCAAAGAATTGGAGCAGAGTGTGAGAAAGCTCTCTTATTTGTTTGTTTTCTGGCTTTTGTGAAATCTTTTGGTATTGTTAAGGTATTTAAGTTTCTGCTTCTTTGGGATCGTTTATCGATGTCTATATTAATCAGTGTATTGAGTGCCGATGGTGCAAGATTATTTATAAGTTTAAATGTAGTGACAAGAATTTTATATTTGATTCGGGAGTAAATAGGTAGCCAATGAAGTTCAGCCAAAATTGGTGTAACATGTTCAAGTGGGCTTATATTCATAATCATCCTGGCAGCTATGTTCTGAATTATTTGTATCTTTTTAATATTTTGTTTTGAAATGCCATTAAGTATTGTGTTTGCATAATCAAAATGTGGGGTGATGATAGCATGAATTATATTAATAAAGTCTTGTAGATGAATCAATGGTCTTAATTGTTTTAGTGTTTTGAGTTTGTAATGTATTTTTTTTAGTTAGATATTTTATATGTGAATCCATATTTAGATTATTGTCAAGTATTACACCTAAATATTTATTTCTTTTTTTGTATTTATTTCATGAGTATCTAGTGTGATCGTGTTTGGGGGTATGTATGTTTGATTTTTAGTGATGAATAATATATCAGTTTTAGTAAAGTTGATAAGTAGATTTTGTTCTTTGAGCCATTCAGTTAGTTCATTGAAACATTCTGTTATTTTTTGAAGAGGTGGGTGTGGGATTTCAAATGGGAGGTAGAACATTATATCATCAGCGTAGATATGATAATAAACATTGTGACGTTTAAAGATGTTACAAACTGGTTGTAAGTAAATATTAAATAATAGCGCAGATAATGCAGAACCCTGCGGGAGACCCTGAGTTTGTTTGAAGGTGTTAGAAATTTGGGTGTGGATTCTTACTGTTTGAGTTCTGTTTGATAGATATGATTTGAACCAATTATAAACAGTAGATGTAATTCCAATTTGTTGAAGTCTGTTTAACATTGTTAAGTGATTAACACTGTCAAATGCAGCTGATATGTCAAGGAAAACAAGAATAAAGGCTTGTTTAGGATTATCAATACCTCTTAATATTGTGTCATAAAGGATCGTTAGCAAGGTTTCTACTCCATGGAAGGGTCTAAAGCCATATTGATGTTCATCAAGGAGGTTTAATGTGTCAATAAAGTCTTGTAGTTGAATTTGTACAATTTTTTCAATAAGTTTGGCCATAAAAGGAATACTTGATATGGGTCTGTATGATTTTGGGGATAATTTATCTAATGTGTTATTTTTAAGTATAGGTCGTATTTGAACGTGTTTGAGAGATGGTGGTAAGTAGCCTTTTTGTAAGGATAGGTTCACTAAGGGTAGAATGAAAGAAGAGAGTATTGAGAAAGTCTTCTTTATCCAATCAACTGGGCATGGATCAAGGTATGAGGTTGTTGTATTAATGTTAGTTATTGTAGTTTTGAGAGTAGATTTTGATATTAAGTTGAAGTTGGTCCAGTTATCAAATGTAGCTTGCTTTGTTTGTGTTTGAATTTGTGGTTGAGTAATATGTAGAGGTGTTATTTGTAGCTTTGTTTTATTGATATAGTATTGAGCTAATTCTTGTGGGGAGATATCAATTGATATTTCATCAGAATTTAGTGTTTTGTTTGTTAGTTTTTGTACTATACAGAATAGTTCTCTTGGGCGATTAGTGGCTCTTGAGATTATATTAGAATAATAATTTTGTTTGGAGTTGTTTATTGTTTATAAATTTGTAGTGTATTAGTGTAGTTCTCATGATTTATTAATGATTTTGATTGTCTCCATTTCCTTTCCTCTTTTCTTAGTTGTCTTTTTAATGTTTTGATAGATATATTAAACCATGGAGCATGTCTTTTTTCAATTTTATTGTTGTTTATATTTTGGTGTGATTGTTTTGGATTACTTTCAGCTGCTTTAGAGATTATATTGTTCCAGTTTTTGATAGATTCTTCAAGATTTGTGGGTGTTTGTGTTAGTTGTGGTATTATTTGATCTAGAAATTCTTCTTCATTGAATTTTCTGAATCTATTAGTTTGAGGACGTTGTGGTCTTTTAGTTTGATTGTTGTAGGTGATGGTTATATTGAATTTTAGAAGATAGTGGTCAGACCAGGGGACTGGAATGTTTGAGAGGGATTCAGAGTTATATAGGTTGTGTAGAGAGTTTGGTAGGAAGACCATGTCAAGAGTTTTTCCTTTATTGTGTGTTTGTTCAGTTATTATTTGGTGAAAGTCCAAATTATTTATCATTTCTAAGAATTGATTAGAGTGATTGTTGGGTATTGAAGGAAGATTAAAGTCTCCCATAAGTATTACAGGATTTGTATCTGTGGATGATGCTAGTAATTCAATAGCCAGTAAATCATAGCCAGAGGTTGCAACTACTTACTGTAAACTAACCTTCAGCTTGTAAATAGTATCTCACATAGTATGTGGGGTTGCTGTATAGCTGACCTGCAGCATGTTGTATGCACAGCTATAAAGCCTGGGCACCACCTGCATGCATAGTACTTTGCTGCAGCTGGTATTCCTCTGGAGACACACACACACATACGCACAAATGACCCTGCTGTCCAAATGTGCACTTTGCCATTCTTACCTGCCCCTTAGGCCTTCTTTGATGCTCCACCATTGTCAATGCCTTCTCTGTGCAGGCACTCTTAGCCTGCTCTGCAATGCTCTGGTGTGCTGGTTTTATTAGAGTGCTTTGCAATCCAGGCTTGGGTGGTGCAGCTTCTCAGTTTGGCAACGCCTGCTGGAGGTAATGTTGAAGGTTGCACATGCTGAGACAGTTCTGGAAATGTGGGATAAAGTTTAAAATACCTCAAGATACCATTCCTGAAGCACATGCTGGTCTTGTACCTTTGACCCTTCTCTCATACACACAATGGCCATATGTTTGGAGCCACAGAAAAACCAGGTGAGCTCATCAATCCATGGGTATATATGTGGTCATTATCAGGATGCATGAGGGCATGAATTGGGGTATGCCTATGTCTGCTTAGGTCTCTGCAGGCTCTGTGCCATACTTGTCTGACAAGGTATGTTTGGCAGGTGTGGGAGAGGGACATCTTGTGAGGTCAGTACGTTGCACTGCCTTCTTATGCTGCTGGTTCAACTGACATTCATGTCTTACATATGGGATCTGTCCAGTCAAAGGGGCAGGCCATGATATATGAACACATGCATTCCAGACCATAGGTATCTTAGCAGAATGACCAACATACCCATGTCCTGGTATGTGTTTGTGGGGCAGCCATGGAATAACCTCATATGTTGCATACCACCATGACTCATTTGGATTCACATGTGGCTCAGTTGGTTGCAACTAACTATGTACTTACTTATGGAGGGGTCACCGGATCATGTACAGATTATGGTCATCATTTGGCAGGGGAGGGGACAGGGTGCACTCAATGTGCAAGTGGGGGCATCCTGATCCCAAGGCCAGGCCATTCTAGTCAGCATACTAGCCAGGTACCAGGGTCTACTGATCATGGTGGGCAGCATGCCTGCCAATCCCTCCCTCCCTGCCATTGTGGCACAGCCACCACTTCAGTGCTGCAGGTGGCCTTATTGAAGTTGCACACATGCAGCTTGTCATACCATGCTCTCCTGCCTCCTCTACCAGGGGATGTGGGCATGCGTGTGGCTGCCTTAGACCTAGGAAGGGAGGGATCACCATGTGCTCTGCCGTACCTGCTGCTGACATGCTTGTCATCCCACTAACAGTCAGCTTGTCATCCCACTGCAGTGGCAACTGCAGTGTTGCATCTGACACACAGGGCTAGGACACAGATTTTGTCTGCTGTAGGCCGCAAACTGCTGCAACTGCCATCCCCATCCCCACTCTCACATAATGCTGACATGGCAGTATGGTGGTAGTGGGGGTGGCGTGACTTCTTTTTGACTGTAGCAGCATGTACAGTATGTGTGCTTCCACTGTCACAGTGCGGTCATACCAGACATCACAGATGTACACCATAGGCAACAGCCTTGTCAGCCTAGTGGACCACCCAGCTCAACTGCATCACCCACATGATACCTCCTTTGCCTATTTTGTGTTAGGGTTCCCAGAGCCGGGAGCTCTAACGCATGGTAACACAGACTGGCATTACAGGAGCACATGCTATCCCCGCCCAGTCTCTGTCCCATTAATGCCCACCCTCCACCTCTTTTTACCTTAACCTTTTTCCTGGCACTACCACAAAAATGCTATTAATTTCTTAACAGTGTTCTTTCTCTTACTACATGTAATGACTGCAAGACATAAGTATAGTGTCAATAGATTCAGAGTTTGTCTTTGTAGTTTTGTATCTATGTTCCTATACAGGAACATTGCCAAGAAATTGTACATTCAACCCATGCAAGAGAACATCCTACTAGAACACAAAAATAACAGATAAATCAAGCAGATACTAGTGACTAATGCTACAGTATGCATGTCTGTCACTTGTGGTAGTCCACAAAGCAAGTTTTGCCCTTATCAGAGTGAAACCGGACCTTGCAGACCCTGTACATGACCATAGTGTTCTTCGAACACATGTGACAGCGTCCCTGTGTGCAGCTGATGCGTTCATGAAGTAACTCCTGTGCCTGACGAACATCTTTTGGCAAGTTGGCTATGTGATTTGATCTGATTGAATGTTCCTGAATGGCAGTGCCCTTCAAGAGACACAAGGTGATGTCACGTCTGAATGTCAGATGATCCATGTCACTTCCATGAAGATGACAGTGTATTTTCCAAGCAGCCACGACAGATACGTTGAGGACGTTTGTGAATAGTAGCCACCACCATTTCTTTCCATGCACAGATGGCCTGAGCTTGCTAAGAGCCTGTCCATGAGATACACTCCACCCATTCCTTCATTATAGCACTTCACCACAAAGGGTTCAGACACAGCAACATCTGATGTACCCTTGACTCGGCGACATGCGGTTTGAAGTGGGTCATTTGTGAGATTCTTGCTGGCAATGCAGACAACAGAATTGTCATGCTACTTTGCTACATAGACTGACCCATCACATCTGTAATCATAGTCTCCTCGTTGGCCACTCTTCTTCATGTCCTTTGTACTTCGAAGTTCTTTTTGTGCTCCGCCAGTTCTCAGTTCCCGAATGGTTCCTGTAGCTGCAACATTTCTCTCTGCAAGTGACTTGATCAGTGCGTAACTTGTAAAAAAATTATCGAAGAACAGGTGATGACGAATTACATCTGAATGCTTTTCAATAACATCAACCATATGGTTTATGACCCTGGAGCCCAGAGGTTCCATCGAATGCGTAGAACTTTCTCGTCCAGTGTACAGCTTAATGTTGTAAGGTTAGCCGTTGATGCCACACATACACTACCACTTAAAACCAAATCTAATTGGTTTTCCTCTTATAACCCAGATTTGCATTGACGGCAGTAATAAGTGGAGCAACCTTAGCCGTCTTGTCGCCTGCTTTGAGTTCAGCATTGTCAACCAAGTGAAAGTATATTTTGATGGTCTGATACTTCTTGCTGCTCATGGCCTCATGGATAATAGGCACACCTAGATCTTGCTGACTGCTCCAGTAGTCTGTCTCCTGTGACAGGACGTGATAGCCAGATAACAGCAGGATTCCCAGAAAGCGACAAATTTCATTCACTGTGACTTGAAACTGACTGTCATTCTTATCTCGGTTAGCATAAAGGTTGCTTTGTGTTACTGTTTCCGTCAGCATTTTGTCATTGAATATAAGGCTCCATATGGAAAATGGAGAAAGCAACAACAGAACAGGAAAACTGTCAGGTAAATGACTTGGCAAAAGCAATGAAATTACCTTAGTGAACTGTTTGACTTTTTCCACTGAATTGCCTGTTTCTGCTTCAGATTTTTACCCTTTTTTGCTGGAGGGCTGCTTTCATCTTCACTACTAACACTCTCATCTTCGTCTGTCTCCTCTGCTATCACTTCCAGTTCACCAGCAGTTTCAAAGGGGTCATCATTGTTCACATTGTCAGGAACATCTTCAACATCACTGTCAGCTGCAGAATCACCTGCAGACGGCGGCAACACAATGATGGTTGTCGGACGAGTTAAACGTTCCACAGTTGACATAGCATCTTGGACTGTAACTGCCCGATGAATTTTGCTACGTCTGGTGCCATAGAAGATTCTTGTATCCATTGTTTTATCAAAAATGAAGGAATTATCTGAAAACAATGTGCATTGGCAATTATTAGTCAACCTTTGGATAAACCTGGCAGTGTTCCTATATAGGAACATGAGACATATACATAAAATTTACCCCCATCACAAATCAAATAAAATGTGAGTGCACCTGTGCAACATGACCAGGCATACCTCATACACAATGATCAGCGTCAAAATGTAAAACAACCAAACATTTCAAAATTATAACTACTAAATTTGACTTACCCTCAAATTGTAAAAAATGTGAAACTTTATTTTATTTATTTATTTATTTAGCGTACACTTGTATCCCACTACTTCCGGCGATCAGCAGCGGTTTTCTATACATAAGGGAGAGGCTGTACAGGCCAGAATTAGAACATACAGTATGATTGCAGGGATGGGTAATAAGCATAGCAAACGGTTACAAGTTTACATTTGATTTGTTTGAGAGGAATCTTACATATATACATTTAAGTGAAATTAAAACTGTTGTGCAACTGAGACCATTTAATGTTTGCACCGCTGTTAAATATGATGTCACCACTTGTTCACATTCTGCAAAGAATATTTGTATTCGAAAATCGCGTATATAAAAAATACTGTAGGTAACATTTGTCATGTTCCCATACAGGAACATTGCCGGGAAAAAGGTATGGACCTGTTTTCACACATTAATCCAGATTCATTGGCGTTTTCCTCAGCGTTAAGCGCTCATGGGAGCCGATAACACCCGTTAATGAAACCTTTGCTCCCTTAACACTCCTTAGTAAACATATCCCATGGTGTTGAATGGTTGGAACTGGTTGATTTTCATTTTATAAAAGCCTTGGATAATTTACTTTCACATTATTCATATATTAGTCTATTAGGAGCAATATTAATTGATATACACAATCCTCTATGCCACTATTATTACCCAGTTCTTTTTGATATAGTCAACACTATGATTATAATTATATTTTCATATACGTGTTTTATCATCATCAAGTTATAGTATGTATTAATTATAATTGTTGTTGCATTTTTATGTTTATAATCATGTTTTTAACTAATATTATTTACACATATGCATATATTTATTTGTTTATTTTTTTAATGTGTATGTATGTTTTCACTTTCAAGATACACCCCTGATGAAGGCTTTGCTGAAACATGGCCTTGTAGGGTGATTTTGGAGAGTGACATAGAAGTAATAAACCTTCGGCAATTCACATTTGTGAGTTGCTGTGACTTTTTACACCTCACTTGTTGTATTGGTGCTTCTACTTGAGAGTGTGTGTGCATTTCTGCTGGATGCTATACAGGAGGTATGCACATACATGCATATCAGACAGACAATTTTACAAAGACTAATTTGTGTTAGTAAAGTAGTTTTACCTGCAAACATGATTTTGAAAATTACCCTCATAGTGTTTCATGTATAATTTTTGGGTCAAGAATTTTAAATATTCTGGCAAGAGGGAACCTTGAACATGTATCAGGAGTTTCAGTTACAGTTTCCTAGTTCTTGACTTGCTTTGTTACAACATACTGTTTGGAATAATTTGCAATGGGTAATATTATAAGACTTGCAATTCCAAAAGAGAAAATAAATTGCTCCCTCTTCTGGTTAGCACTGTATTAATTTTGGAGTTTTAAGTATGTGCTTAAAAAATATTTTGAAAATGAAACCATGTTATCTTTAGACGCAATCATTTTAATATGTTGCAAACAGGTATCATAATTAGTAGATACCTATTATTAATATTCAAAGGTAGAACATGTTTACAAAACATAACTTCAAAAGGAAATTTTTAAGCTGTTCAGACTAGATATATGAATCTTTAGGTGGATTTTACTCCATACCAATTTATTTAAATAGGACAGCTGAATATGCAGTCCTAAACTTAAATAGTTACTTTAAGTTATCTGTTTAAGTCTGGACAGTGACTTAGGCAGTCCTACGTAGATAAAGATAGTCTGATAGTATTCAACATTAGCAATATCTGCTTACCCTTTACTCTTATCACTGGAATGCCTTCTACTAAATGGATAACTTTTGGCAGGACAACTCAATATCCTGCCCAACATTTATGCATTTCTTGATCCTAACTAAAAAAAAAAGAAAAGAAAATGATTTATGTAGTCACCTCCAAAGTTAACAGCATAAATCATTTTGAACATACAGTAGACATCATCGTTTCTTTGCATGAGAGTATAGCATAAGAAGTACCATGCTGGGTCAGATCACAGATTAGTTCTCCAACAGAGGCTAATCTGGGTCGTTTGGAAATACCGGGCAAATCCTAATAGGGAGATCCTTTCCATATTGCTCACTTCCGGAAGAGGCGGCAATCCCCAGGTCTACCTGGCTAATAATTGTTAAATGGCTCCATCCTCAAGAAACTTGACTAAAGCTTTTTTTTTTTTTTAATTTACTTCAGCCATTGTCTAAGGGGCATGTTTACTAATGGTTAACACGTTAAGTGCTACTGCGCCCATAGAAATAACAGGCCTTACCTAGAGTAAGTATGCCCCCTGGTGTTGACCACATATTCTAGCAAGCAATTTCACTGCATTAAGTTTGCTTCGGTCCCATTGACAGTTAACTTCATGGTGCGTTCCCTAGTTCTAATATTGCTTAAGAAAGTAAATAACCAGTAAATTAGTAGTGCAATTGAGTTAAAAGATGGTTGGTCAAATTCCTGGAGGAAATGTCCATAAACAGTTATTAAGGTAGACCAAGAGAAAACCACCATTTTTCCCTGGGGTTAAGTAGCATGGTACTGGCTACTCTTGGGATAGGTCAGGTACTTATAACCTGGATTGGACCAAGGGCTTGATAGAGTCTGACCCAGTATGGCAGTTCTTATGTTCTTATATTCCTTCTTAACTTATTTCAATCTACTCATGATTTTATAAATTCCCATCATATCCTTTCTGTTATTTCTTCTGAAAGGTATTATTGTGTTGGATAAAGCAATATATGAGGCAGAAGTCTGGTCACAATTAATGAATGAAGTATACTATCGATTACTTAAAGAAGATCCTACTCAGACAGTACAATCAGAAATATTGGAGGTGTTGGAATGGGCATTGCAGATGGGACATAGAACGATTGATGAAGTTTCTTTATGTGAAATATCCTAGGATACCCACTTTTTATGTGGTTCCGAAAATTCATAAATCATTGACTCATCGACCCAATGGCCCTATAGTTTCAGGTTTTGGCTCAGTGTTGGAGCCATTATCCCAATATATGGATTCTTTTAAATCCATTGGTGAAACAGGGATTCTCCTATATTAAAGATTCAGGAGATGTATTACATTATGATTCTTGGAATAGTAGAAAAGGGATCTTTATTTTTTTATAACCATGGATATTTCAGCTTTATAAGAAATGGCGCGGGCAGGGTCCCGGCGCCCGTGAGTAACCGGACGCACGGCCCGGTGTGGGACCCTGCCTGTGGCTGAAGAAGGGAGGGGGGTGCGTGAGGAGAGGGATGCTCCAGGCATCATTTAAATTGATTGGCTCTGCCACGGGGATGCATGCAGCGGGAGCTAATCAAGTCGGCGCATCGCTGTGCTCGGGCATGGGAGATGGCACCCGAGCATATGTAGAAAGGCTCTCCATTGGGCATCCCACCACTCCCACCAGAATATATTGGCAATGTAGTTGGGGGGATTAGGGTTGTCACAGTGGGGAGGGGGGGGTGGGATCCCGGAGGTTTCCGGGGTCTGGAGCCTTAGGCTACTTGGGGCAGAGGCGGGGTGCCCCCGACCTGGAAAGCCCCGTGTAGATTTTTGCTACTGAGATGGCGAGGTCGGGCAGGGGTGGTAGTAACTTTGCGGGGGGTTGGACCACGGCAGGTGCAGACGCAAGGTCACCTTGCTAATTGCATGGCGGGTGAGGTATCGCTCTGCTTGGCTTGTTGATGATTGTATGTTAAAAAGTTATTATGTTAATTGCCAATAAAGCTGCGACCTGTTGCTTCCAAGAATTGGTTGTGTGTGTGAAGTTTGTGGGAAGGAAGGTATAGTTGGGAGGGCGAGGGGTGTACAAAATGGAAGGTCAGAGAAACGGGTCCTGCTACACGGTTAATACTAATATTCTGCAACATAAGGGTCTTGAGATATATATGCATTATTTGAAGATCAAGAAATAACAACTGGACGAATTTCATTTTTCCATAGGTTGTTAACTTTAATTCTTTTTCGGAATTATTTTGAGTTTCATGGTAGTTTTTATCACCAAATAGAAGGAGTTTCTATGGGAGTCGCTGTAGCTCCATCTGTAGCAGGATTATATGTGCGATATTTTGAGGAGGTTGTGGTTTCGACATCTCAATATTGGCCTTCAGTAGTAAAATGGGTGCGGTTCATTGATGATATTTTTTTCATTTGGAATGGATTGGAGGAATATCTACAAGAGTTTTTGCATTGGTTGATCCTTCAGGATGAACATCTGCAGTTTACACCTGAGATATTGAATAAAGAGGTTCATTTTTTGGATATCAAGATTGTTTTAGATGAGACTGGTTTCCATACCGGTTGGACAATTTTTACGACTCCGTAAATTGTGTTCCTCACAGCAGGAATATCAGATTCAGGCACATAAGATGGCACAGAAATTCCATGAACGTGGTTACCCCAATCATGTAACTCGCAGAGCCACTAAACGAGCATTTAATGTACATTGTGAATGTTTTTTTCTACCACCACAAGATAAATCAGAACCTAGGTTTACTTGTGTTTTACCCTATTCTACTCAGACTCGTCATGTTAGGGATTTAATTTTGACTCATTGGGATATATTGAAAGTGCATACCATATTTACAACACCCCCGTTTTTTTCTTTCCGGAGAGTGCATAATTTGAGGGATATGTTGGTACACTCCTGGTTTAAATCTGCCCCTGATATTAGTGATAGGGGACATAGGAAATGTAACCGATGTGTGGTTTGTTCAGTAACACTAGAGTTAGAATCCTTCAAACATCCATTTTTGGGCTTTACTCACATGCTGCGTGATGCAAACCACTTGTCAATCTAGTGGAGTGGTTTATGATGTTTTGTGTCCATGTCAGTTATTGTATATTGGGCAGACTTCACATCCATTCAAGACGCGGATAATAGAACATTTGTCACTATTCGTCGAGGGGTGGAAACAACGCCATTAGTGTCACATTGGAAATTTGAGCAGCATTTGATAGAGGATCTACGGTGTTTTGTTTTAGAAATAAGTGAGGGTGGAGAGGGCCGTGATTATCAACAGCTATTATGCCACAGGGAACAACAAGTCATTTTCCGCTGGAGGAGTTTGGAACCTAAGGGGTTAAATTCTCAAATAGAATGGCATTGGTTCTATTGATCTGTGTACTTTTTCATTGTCATATAAGAGCGCATGCGTTGGCGTTTTTCTTTGGAGTCTCTTTGCTGAAGCCTGGGGTAATCCATGAGAAAAATCGGAGCTTTACAGGTCGGTGAGGTTTTTTAGTCCTCAAAGATGCAGTGATTAAATATGCGTAGTATATGGTTTTCTCATGATTTTAATGTTTGCTTTTGTGTCAGTTGCAGCATTTATGAAATTTCCCTGAAGAAGCCATTTTTTTGGCGAAACTGTGTTTGTGGTACCGGCATTTTGGAGGTCTCCGATCAGCGTTGCCATCAGTAGTAACAACGGGGTTTGTTTGTGTAGTTGAAGAACATGGGAGAGTTTCGTGAGGTGTAATTTCTTGTTGAACATTCTTAGACCATTCATTTGTGAGGTGTTTAACAGTATTATAAGATGCCTTTTTGGTGGTTTTCTAGGTCCTTTGATGTAGTATGGGAAACAAACTTTTTGACTTTATTGGATTTGGATCGGAGCACTAGTGAAATAGTAGCCGAAAAGCAACAAGTGTGAGCAGCGCTCTTTGATTTTTGGTATATCGTGCAATTACAAATGTGTGCCAATCATTGATGATGAACTGCGGTATTACTTTTTTGATGGCACTCTTTGTAGTGCTTTGTTGAATACTTTGAGATTTAAGACTATTACAGTTTGAGGAGCCTGTGAACCATCTGATGATAGGTGATCATCGTGAAGGCACACATGTGATATATGCAGCTGTTCTATTGTTCACAGTAGGGAAGAGAGAGAGATTTGATGTTATCAATGTAATCATGTGGATTAGTATTATAAGTTTTGTGGATAGTTTTTTTATTTTTTTTTTATTTTCTGAGTAATGCAATACATGTTCATATTTATTTTAGTATTTATTTTTTTATTTATTTATTTTATTGTTCTTATATACTGCACTCTTAAAATCAGCGCGGTTTACATACAATGGTTCTGTGCCAAATGGTTCATCATTGGGCACTTACAATGAACAGGAGGGTGAAACTTGGGTTTAAACTGGGGGAAACTATATACATCAACTTCAATTTATTTACAGTATGTACATGCATTGATAGTAGCTCATTTATTCTTAATTGGGTGTGTGTGGTAGCTGGTGTTAGACTAGTGGGTTTAGAGTAATGCATAAGAAAGAGATGATGTTTTAGAGCCTTTCTGAATTGGGCTAGGACTGTCATAGCTCTGATGGTGGGTGGAAGGGCATTCCAGCAACTGGGGGCGTAGAACTTGAAGGCTCTGTTCCTAGTTTTCTCGGTGCATTTTGTTATTACGCTGGGTATCTGTAGGGTGATGGCAGTGTATGCTCTCCTTATTCTGTTAGCTGAGATGGGGTGAACAAGGTCTGTTAGGGATGTGGGGGCTATTTTGTTGATGGATTTGAAGGTTATGATGATTACTTTATAGTATAGCCAGCAGTTGATTGGTTAGCCAATGGAGGTCCTTGAGAATTGGGGTGATGTGGTCACCTCTGGCTGCTCCGCTTAGGACTCGTGCGGTAGCATTCATAGCCAACTGTAAAGGGTTTAAGGTGTTTTTGGGTAAGCCATGCAGGATTACATTGGCATAATCAAAGTGGGGGGTCACCAGTGCCTGAAAAACTGATCTGAAATCTTCAGGGTGCAACAGGGGTCGGAGATGTCTTAGAGTTCGTATTTTGTGGTATATCAGTTTATTTATTTAACAGCTCTTATATACCGCACTATTTTTATCAGCGCGGTTTACAAATAACAAAGAATACTCAGATCAGCGAAGACTGATTGGGTTTACATTGAAACAGGGAATAGAACTTGGGGAACATGGGAATTTTCAGAATAACATAAGTCCAAACGAGTTGAAATAAAATAAACTATATACATGCTGGTGTGTCATATTCGCTAATTGTTGGTATGAGAGAATGTGAGAAGCTTCCAGGATGGGGCGGAAGCTTGGAATTTGAGCGTTATGTTGTGTGGAGGGATTTAGTGGGGATAGGGGATGGTTTCTTGGTGGTAGGGGGGTAGCTTAAGAGAAGTGGAGAAGAAAGAGATGGTGCTTTATTGCTTTCCAGAATTGTAGCAGGTCTTGGATTGCTCTGATATCAGGAGGCAGGTCGTTCCAACATTTTGGAGCGTAGTGGGCGAATGTTCTTCTACTGGTTGATAGTGAACACCTTATGGAGTCTTTGGGGATCTCAAGTGTGTTATCTGATGTCATTCTTCTAGATCTGGTTTTTGGGGTAGGAGTGATAAGATCCTTGAGAGAGTTGGGACCGAAGTTTGATGGACTTGCTGATGTGGGCTTTGAAGTTGAGTTGCTGGTCTAATGTAACACCCAGGTAGCGGATGCTGGGTCTGCTGGAGCGTTCTGCCTCTCTTGTCTTTAAGGTTGGCGGGACGAAAAAGATTGGTTTCTTGTAACGAATAGTATGTCAGTCTTGTTAAAGTTGATCTTGAGGCTCTGTGAATACAGCCAGTCAGTTATGGCATCAAAGCATTTAATCAGTTGAGAGAAGTCCGGGTTCTCAATCGTGAATGGAGTGAAGAGCAGTACGTCATCGGCATAGAGTAGGCATGAGATGTTAAATGAGCGGATTAACTCGCAAATAGGCTGCATGTAGATGTTGAATAGGAGGGCAGAGAGAGATGAGCCTTGTGGTACACCATGCTGTTGGAAGGGCTGGGAGGTTGTGGTTCCTGTCCGAACCTGTTGCCATCTATCAGTTAAGTAGGATTTGTACCAATTCCATGCTGATTCACATATCCCTTTATCTTGGAGCCGAACTAAGAGTTGCTCATGGTTTACCGAGTCAAATGCGGCCACGATGTCCAAGAAAATTAGAGCATACCCATGCTTTATGTTGTCAATACCGGTGATAAGTGTATTGATGAGTATGGTGAGAAGCGTTTCAACCCCGTGAGATTCCCTGAAACCGTGTTGGCATGGGTTGAGGGGAGCTGTAGCATCAACATGGTCCTGTATCTGACGTTGGACAGCTTTCTCAATTATTTTTGCCATCAGCGGGATGCTCAATATTGTGGATTTCTTGTATTGTGGATGTGCATGTAGAATGCATAGAAGTATTCTGTATATCAACTAAGCATTATGAATTAATATAAATTAAGCATTATGAATTAATGAATAAGAGAATAATCTGTAATTTAATAATTATTGAGTATATGGGGGTATTTTAAATATTCTGGGTAATAACCTGTAATTTATTAATTATTGGGCATATGGAGGTACTTTGAACATCCAGGCTGAATGAGTAATAAATTAATATTGATTTAAATTTGTAAACATTTTCATGGTGTGCATTGTTGTGATATTTATATTTTATTCTGAAAGGTGAAGACATATAACCTGTTAAACCATGAACTGAGCAGGCCTCCTTAGTAAGTTCTTTATGGTAGGATCTTACAGTAATATGTGCCCCCGTCATATGGACCTGCAAGCTCATTTTCAAAGGCAAATGCTCCGCAGGTTTCCCCTTTGAAAATCAAGCTGATGTGCAGACCATGGGTAATTTTTCATCTAAGTTGAAGCTGATTCAAAGTATGCACCTGCAGGTATTTGATCCTCAGGAAAGGCATCCAACAGAAGCTGCCTCTGCTGGTAAGTCAGCAGGGATTTTGAGTAGTAGTTTGCTGTGAAATTGTGTCTTACAGCTTTTAAGGCCTCTCCCCATGTATTTCATCAGTATTCCCCTCTCCCACCATCCCCTCACCAGCACCCTCATTCCCTTTCTTTCACCCTTCTCTTGCTGTTCCCCAGCCTCTCAGCATTTCTCTCTTCCTACGACCTATGGCGGCTCTTACTGCTTCACTCCCTCAATTTTCAGCAATCATGAGTCCACCATAAACAGCTGTCTGCAACAGCCGCTTCTCCGGGAGCAAGCTGATGGTGGAAGCAGCCAATGGATGATGGTAGCAGCCTAATGCATGGACCACACAGATCTGGAGTCCAGAAGCTAGCAGCCCTGGAAGAGACGGGGAGGACTTCACTGGGAGGGGCTGCTGCTCCACAAAATACATAATTCAAACTGACCTTGGGGTTAAGGTGAGCCCATTTTAGAAATCTGAGAGGGGGGAATGCAGGTAAATTTTATGTTTCCTAAGGCAAAATAGTCAGCTCATGGAAAGCAGGTGGTATGCTATCTTTAACACCTCAGCTGCTTCCAAGCCAGCTTGGGCGGGGGGGGGGGGGGGGGGGGGGGGGGGGGGGGGGGGGGGTTGTACATAGATTCTAGCTACTAAGAATGTTTTTTCTCCTTCCTTACAAGTGGCGACCAAACACAGGGGAGAGTGGAACTCCTGGGAGAGGTAGGAGTGTGGGGTGGTGAAAGACTTTTAAGTATGGTATAACCCTGTAGATATATGCTCAGCAGAATCCTCATACCCTGTTCTAACTTGTACATAGGGCAGGTGGCCTGATATCTGTTATAAGTGGCTATACAGATCCTATGTCTGCTGAGCAAACCTGACATTCATTTTCATGTGACCATGACTGTGTCCATGTTATGCTGCCACTATGTGATGACTCTTATTACAGATCCCACCCCTTCAGGTCTATATGTGGGATGCATGCTATGTTGCCTTCTTCTGGATAATGCTGTGTACACTGTGGCTACCCATTGTGGGTATCTGAGCTATGGCCCATGTAGGGTGGATGGGTACATAACAAGCAGTCTACAGATGCGGTGACAACTGTGTGGACATTGGGGTCCCTGCCTCCGACTACTATCAGACATGGTTGGCTATGGACAGCTCCTGGCATTGGAGCCCTGTCCTGTCATGTACTGTGGGAAGATGTGGTAGAGAGGTGTGGGAACATTGTATGCATCTCCATGCCTTCAGTTTATGCAGGCATGCATGTAGGTGGATCTCCACCAGACCTGCATTATGTCCCACTGGCCGCCCCTTCCCTTGTACCAGCCTTCAGATGGCAGCAGTGACCATGTGACATGGGGAGGCAAGGGACGGAGGGGGGCATGACCTATGCTCCTGGAGGGCACTTTGTGGATATTTAGATCAGTGTGCAGGATGGCTGTTAGGGATGGCATCCAGGGCCATGTATGGGTTATGTGCCAAGTTTGCTGGGGATGATGTGGTAGGGGTGGGCCCCCACGCCAAACATATAGGTGGTAGTATGCCTTTGTGTGGTACCATAGGACATGCTGTATTTATGGGACAGTAGAGAGCTACATTGATGTTTAGGTGCTCTGAAAAACTAAACTCAGGACACATATTGGCTCATAAATACTCTTTTGATAATCTGACCAACATTGATCACTTCTTGAAAATTTTACAATGACATGGAGCACTGATACATTACATGAGCTATTGTATGGCTGGAACTATGGCAGGTAAATCCACTCTCAGGTCTTCCAGGTGCATGACCATGAGGTCCTGTGTCCTAGTGATCACACTGAAGCCCTGTTGCAACTCTTGTTGCAGGGATGTAAGGTGCAGCAGGACCTTGGGGCCCACAAAGACCTAGGGGATGTCATTGCAGCACACCTGGTTCAGCATGAAGGAAGGCTGGCTAACCACTTGCTACATTGGTACACCAGCCTTTCCACCTGCCTCTCCTCCTTCAACTCTCCCTTCCATACCGTCCCTCTTCTCTCATCTCTCCCATCTCTGACCCTTCCCCATTCACACATCTTCCCTGCCCTCAACCTTCTTGGCTTCTACTCCCTCCCCTGATATAACCTCCCTCACCCCTTCACCATATATCCCTACCCTCCTCTACTCCTTCTCTCTGCCCTCAGGCTTGAGGTTTATGACTTCCTCTGGCCCTTCAGTCAGAGTCCAATCATCTGTCACCTTACCTCAGGGAGTTGCTACTGGTCCTCTTGCCCCTGCTCCTCAACAAGGATGATGACCACATCCATTGATTCTTCCTCCTCCTTGCCTCACTCCTCCTTGGATGTGGCCACTATCCATGCTGGGAATCTTATGCTGCTGCTGCTGCTGCTCTTGCTGTTAGTGGTGGTGGTAGTGGTGTCATCTTCTGCCTTAGTGGTGGTGGTAGTGGTGTCATCTACTTCCACTGTGGATGCAGCTGCAGGAAGCCATGGTGGTGCTGGTAGCAGGGGTCCAGGTGGCAGTGGAGGTGATAACAGCTGAGGTTCAGGGACAGGTAGTGGAGGTGGTAGTGGCTGCGGTCCCTGGAGCAGGTAGTGGAGGTGGTTGTGGCACAACACCCACTGCTGCTGCTGCACCTGCAAGACAGAGACTTCCTGTTTAGTGCAATTCTGTGTATAGGCATGTCTCAGGCATTGGCATGTTCTATCCTTGCTAGCCCTCTGCATTACTTTCTATATGTGCCCCCTCTACTTGACCTGTTCAGGTGTCAGCCATTTCAGATGTGGCATATTGGAGGGATGTTCCTCAGTTATTTGACAAAATGGGGAGGGGGGGGTGGAGGTGCCAGAGGAACCACACAGTCAACCATAGTAGGGCCCCACTGAATGTTACATCTATATGTTAAACTATTGACACTATGTACACTGCATCACTATCTGGTTGCTGCTATGCTTTCCTACCATGCTAGGCCCATGCACTTCCTGCCACCATGATAACACTCTGCTGGGTCAGTGAACTTTCATTGCCTGTTGTATATCCTTAGAGCTCAGGTCAGTGCACCTGTGACCCTTACATATCTAGTATGTGTATGTCAGAGGGGCCATTACTCGGCATGTACTTCACCGACTATCATCATTATTCTGCATACAGTTTTGCCTTACACATGTGCCTGGGTACTGACAGTGGCATCTTTACACCGTTGCCATGTAACAGCTTCTCATCCCATCAACATCTGTAACTTGTGGGTACCCTGAAATGTCTGGATCCCCTACACAGCCTCTCTCTTTCCATGTGGCCCATACTGTTAGTTCCAGATCCATACTTCTAGCCTCCACTACTGCCACTCAGTATGTTTGCAGATACCATGCCCTGCTGGGAACTGCTTGGCCTTTCTCTATAATATACGCAGGCTCTCTGCTACATGCAACCCTTCTGGTATATATCTAGACTACTGTGACAGTGCAAATGGTGCCCTAGTGTGGCAGTCCATGCTGCAGATACATGATGTTTGCATTCATTTCCTGGCCTTACACATTGCAGATAGCAACCTTGGATGCCCTCGCTACATGCCACGTGTATCATGACTTACCTCGCCAATGCTGTAACTCCTTCTGTTGGTGCCACAGCAATCTAGTCCAGATAATCCACATTGCCCTGAACCTGCCTTTCAAGGACTCCATGACATGCAAGTTGCAGGACTAGATGTTGGGGAAAAGTGTCAACATCATGATTAGCCATGCCTTCCTTTTAGCATTTCCATCCCATCATCCAACTGACTCTCTCACTCTGGTGCCTTTGGGTTGAAGGTCTGCCCTGACCAGGTGTACTGAAGCTATGCCAAGTGGTCAATGTGCCCATCCTGGTACCAGATGCAAGTTACATCTACCTTCCCTCCCTCCAGATATCCAGATTCCCTGTGTAATACGTGTGCATTGCTGATGGCTGTCATTTGTGGTTGTGCACTATCTTGCTACCATGTGGCTGTTTTCCTTCTGTTGTGCCTCTGTGTACAACACTGCCTGCAACCATATGTACTCTACATTGTGTTCTGCATATGCTATGGCTTGTGAACTGAGGGACTTGCAGAGCCATGAGCCATGGCATTTGCAAATGCACTCATGTGCCACTGTTCACATATCTCAGTGCCTTAAACATGCGTCAGCTATGAGCTCTGGATCTCATATCTCATGTTCCCTTGCCACTGTTCTGCTTGTATATATGTACCTATTCTCTCTGCCAGATTCCATGTGTGCTTCTGCTTGTTTGTACGCCTATGGATATACTGATTTCTTTGACTGCTCTGACTAGTGCTACTCTTTCAGAGCCCTCAGGTGGTGTCATCTAGGGGTTTGCCTGTCTTGGCTATCTTTTCACCCAGTCCTGGCTACCATATTTCCCTATCTGCACACTGGTTGTCTGCCAGCAGTTACATGCCCCCCCATGTGCTATGTCCTTGAGTAACTTATCTTGCAAGGGCCATACAGATCCTCTCAGACCATTATTACTGCATCATGGGGAGGCCTGCACTATTGTGGGGATAGAGCAGCGCCAAGGGCCATGCAGATCCTCTCAGACCGCTATTACTGCAGCATGGGGAAGCCTGCACTATTGTGGGGGTAGAGCAGCGCCTCCTCCTCCAGAACTAGTCTGTATAGCATGAGGGTCTCGGCCCTGCTAAAGTTGTATTTCCTGCTGGCTATGTTGCTTTTGTTTGTACACTGGGCATGGGAACCTTCAGAGGTTCTATCATGCCGTATGCAAAGGTACTTTGTTGACGCTTCATGTGCAGCTACAATTTACATTGCGCTTGTACATCTCCACCTCTATGGAGTCCCAACATATGTCTGGAACTCCATTTTCCATCATGCACATATGTAAACCCTGAGCTGAGAGGCATGTGTCTATCTGCAGATGGGGGATCGTTGATTTCAGAAAGGCCATGCAAGTACGCAGTGCCGCTTCTGAAACTGACACTGCGTTCTAAAAATTCTGATTGGCACATCTCCTGTCACCTGGACAGCCTTTCTAAAATATGCCTTTGCATGTTTAGATTAGTTTCAGATGTGAATATTCACTTTCAGCCAGAGATCCCAAAGTTATGAACAAGCAAATGTACATCACAAAATAATATGATCATATAAAATTACAATCATAGAGCATAAAACCATTATGAGGCCTATTTGCTAAGGTATTCTAAGGTTTTGCACTTGACGTGTTAACCGCAAAAGTTAAGGTGTGTTAGATGCAAAATCTCTGTGGTAAATGTTCAGGCCATTTTTAGCATTTTTGGGAGGGCTGTAGTTAATTTACAGCAACGTTCACTATTAACAGCATAGCAAATACAGTAACCCAGAATAGAGTTAACTGTATTCCATCTTTTCTACTGTATTAAAAATCAACATGCATTAGTTGCCTCCACGTTAACTGCAAGATGCAGTCCCTACCTGTTCCATGCATCCCAACAGTGATTTTGTCATTAGCTGTTTAATTTGGCAGTTAGCACTTGCTAGCAGTTAACATGCCACCATAACTGTTAGTGCACATTAATTCCCATGACAGCTAATACAATTTATTAAATAGGCCCCTATATAAACACAATGCTGTTGTTTTCTGATATTAATTCCTAGCTACAGGTAATAGGTTCTACAGCCTCAGTGCCATATAGGCAAATGCAGACTGTCTTGTTCTTTCAAACCTCATTCTAACTGCTGAAGGGATTATCATGAAATTTCCTCAAGAAGAGTGAAGCGCCTAGTTGATATATAAGAGATCTCATGAGAGAACAAATAAAGAGGTGCACTTGTATAAAATGCTTGAAATGTCATTACTAAAACCGTAAACTTAATTTTAGCCACAGCTAGGAGCTAGTGCTTCTCCATCAGTAGAGGTATAACCCAATCATATCATCTAGCCCTGTATATCAGTTTCACAGACATATTTAGAATTAGATGATGACACCTCTTATTTGCCACTGTAATTCATAAATATATTGGATTACAATAATATAGTTTATTCATGATAACAGCATACGGTGGTTCCAAATATGGGCATAAGGCTCTTATCTTTCTAAAATTTTAAAAAAAAAAGTTTTCACAAAGGAGTAAATTTGATCCGTAAATTATAAATCCCCAGAAACATAGCTACCTCCTTAACTGGCATCCCAGCAATAATTGGAGATGGCCCCATCATTGACTTATTTCTAAAAAAACAACAACAAATAACTTCAGGTCTCTGAAGATCCAGCTGTATTGACTGTGCCTACAATCATTTTGCTACTGATGATAGATATTTATTAATTTTCTCCATTTCTTAGGCACCAACATCATCACAGAGCTATAGCAGCTGAATGACATCTGCATACACGTATCTATTGGCCTCCTAACTTTGTGTAAGAAGGACAAGAGGACCCATGAATAATTATTTATTTATTTATGAAATTTTCAAATAAATCAAGCAAAAAACCTGTACAGAACATAATACTTGCAGACAAAATTATCCAAAGAAATGTTAACAAAAGAAGTAGTGCAAGAATTATACAATTAGTCCCCAAAATAATGGGGGGAGTTAACCAAAGAAAAGGAAAAAATACTCCACTTAACATTAATAAAGAAAATAAGAGGAGACAGTGGCCCAAGAAGACCTTAATTAAACAGATGGAGTCAATATACCAGGAGAGGAAGTGACCGGCAAATGCAAACTTAGAAAAGCAGAAAGATCCTCAGTAGAAAAAAAAAACATATTTCTGTGCTTTAAAGGTAATCAAACATTTACAAGGAAATCTTAGCATAAACGTAGCACCTATACGCAACACCCCGGGTTTCAATAAGAGAAAAGATCTTCTACGTTTCTGTGTTTCTCGTGCTACATCGGGAAAAAGAAAAATCTTTTTCCCATGGAACAAACTATCACGCTTTTTATAGAACAATTTTAACAGCCATTCCCTATCCGAAGATAGAGCCAATGTGACCAGCAATGTAGACACATCAATGTTCTCAGCCTTAGGAGTATTGAGCAAATCTGTAACATTGAGAGAATCCATCTCCAACGGACCAATGGAAACTTTTCCACCTCTCTTTCCCAGGGGCAGGTAGTAAACTTTAGATACAGGAGGCATCAGCTCCGCAGGCACCAGGAGAACTTCTTGAAGATAACTCTTAAATAATTCCAAAGGTGCCACCCCAGGTATAATAGGGAAATTCAAAAGGCAAACATTAGATGCACGAACTGCATTATCCAAAGTCTCAGTCTTGAGCCGAAGAGCAATATTGTTCTTAACCAAAACATCAGTTAGATCTGAGATTCTCACTAGCCGTTGATCCATATCAGATTGCGTCTCACTAATTCTTTCAATCGAGGATTGCATTGAAGGCACAGCCAGTTCGAGGGCAGAGGTCTGATCAGAAAGGACAGAGAATTGGGTAGCCACCATATTTCCAAGATGTGATATAGCATCCCAAATATTATCTAAAGTCACAGACACAGGACAAGTCAGCGTAAATGAAAACCCAGGGGAAGATGGCGAAGATCTATCTGAAGCTTGTGAAAGCGAGGAAACACCCACCTCTACGAGCGTAGAAGCCTCGGTGACAAGCTGAGATGAAAAAGCCAAAGCACCAGCTTGTAATTCTCCCTTCTGTCCTCGGGCTAGCTCCGGGGGCGAGTCCCGCTCAGAAGACGCAGTTACAACTTCTTTGGATGAAACCGTGTCTTCACTCACCAACCGAGCAACCGAAGACCCAGGAGGCACCGGGGGAGAACGTCCATCCAGGGAGAGCGTGATGTCAAGGGCGGTAGACGCCGACTCAGAATTCATTGGTACTGCCAAGCCCGCTCGGATCCCCTGAACTTGCTCCTTGGTCAACTGAACATAGCGATCCATAGGCCCCTCACCAGAAGGTAATCGATCCACGGGAAGAGCTTTAGCCTTAGCTTTACCTTTCCTCTTAGGCATAGTCAGTTGAGCAGTCTTCCACTATCGCCATCTTAAATAGGCCACTCCCCCCCATGAATATATTAAATACAGCTGGTGCCAATATTTAACCTTGTGGTCCCTTATATTTTACGGTTCTTTCTATTTAGAGATTTTATCTCCCTAATAAAACCCTGAATGTCCAGTCTGAAAGATAAGCAACCATAGGGCTGCCTCCTTTAAGTAAAGCCAAGAAGTTGGCTTGGGATTTTTCAGTAACACCGGCAAATAATCTACAAAGCTTTGTTCAAAGCTATCTTTAAAGCAAGGCAAGCAAATAACTTCCCTCACCAGGCTGAGATTGCGTAAAAGGGCACTACCATAATACACTATATGAGACTGTACCAGTAACAAGCTGTATCATGCAGCATTTTTGTTCAGAGACCAAATCAAGCCAGCTCCTAGGTGGCAAAAAGGGTCCCCTAGCATGGATATTATACTGAAAGATGCTTCTGGCCCTCTTCTCAGTGTGAATAATTGACACTCCAGGCAGGTTATGGACAATTCGTTCACTTAGAGATAAATCCCTGGCAAGGAGATTCCTGGCAAGGGCACTTCAGGTCCAATCCGCCTGAGCGCTGAAGAGGCGCTCGACTTGCTCTCCAACCTCGCTATCTCTAGCAGCACAGGGAGCTGCAAACCAGCCTGCTATAGCAAGGGGGAAAGCTCCTCCCTGCTCGCTAGCGTCACTCCTCGGCCTCTTCAAATTAAAGGGCTTTTAAACCCTTTCTACCTTACAACACAGGCATTCAAACTCCCTGCCCAACAACACAGCTATAACCCAAACTACCTATACTAACAGCTGTGGAACAGCCACAGCAACATGAGCACAGAAACCTCCATATTCTCCCATCACAACTGCCACTATGCTCCCAAAACTGTTACACCTAATCTTCCCAGGACTACCTATTTTAATCCATATAGTAAGATCAGCCTACTCACATAATCACAGCTCCATCTCAATAATCTACCATCCTAGACACCAAAGCTATTCATCCAGTGGCAGTCTTTTCATGCACAAAGGTCTAGAAAACCTGAGAACCTCATCCAAATACAACACTGTTCATCATCAGAGCCTAATAAAGTTAACCATGTCCAGTCGCAAATCAGCACACCGCTTAACTGTGCCCTAGTCAACTCACGTTCAGCCTGCAACAAATTACCATCTTAAATTTGTTCAGTTTTCTCCATTCGTCCCTGTCTCCTACATATCCTCATAACATTTTGCAACTTTCTAGTCTCTGTCTGTTGAGGCCAAGCTAACATTTAATCCATTACCTATTTCTTCTCTGTCCCGGTGTTTTCTCCAGCATTTTCCATTTTCCTCCCCTTGCTTTAATCTCCCTGAGTAACTAACCCCTCCCCTCCCTGAGGCTGTGCTTAACCCCCTCTTCCTGTTGTGTTTCCTACGTGTACTGTTTTCCTCTGCCTCAGCAATGAGAAGCTGCTTACCTGCTTTGCTACCAGTTTGGGCACATTTACCTGCCAGCCTGTAAGTCCTATGTGTCCGCTGATAGTTAGTGTGCTATTTATTAATCTATAAGCTTATTCAGTTTTCTCCATTTGTCCCTGTCTCCTACATATGCTCATAACTTGTATCCCTCCCTTCCACCCCTCTACCCACCCACCCCCTGGTGTTCAGTCTTCTGCTCATTGAAATTCACAGGTGCACCTACTTCCCTATGATCTCTTGCCCACCTATCCTTATTTCTTCCAACCTCTGTTCTCCTCTCCATCTCTCTCTTCTATGGCTCCTTATCACTTTTCTCGTCCTATTCCTCATACTCCCTAATTGTCTCCCCTCCTGCCAACACCTTCAATCCCCCCCCTTTTATCATCCTCACTTCCCCCACCATCTTGTCCTCTACATCAGCTCTCACTCTCATTCAGACATCTCCTTTCTCTCTAAAACAACCTCGCCCTCGTTACCACTGTGCTGTCTCCTCTCTGCCACGCACACTTCTACTCCTTCTTCTTTGCTGTTCCAGAGATATCAATCCCAACCCTGGCCCCCCTAGACTTTTGTCACACTGTCAGAACAGATCTTCATGGAACACCTCAAAACTTATTCATATCCCTCTCTTTTCCCCTTCCTCTCTCCCTTTCTCATGTGCCTTGTGGAATGCACACTCTATCTCAAATAAACTTCCCTTTACTCATGATCTCTTTATCTCTAATGTTCTCCATCTTTTTGCTCTAACTGAGACCTAGCTCCTTCCAGAGGATTCAGCGTCAGTCATGGCAGCTATCAGTTCTCCCACATGCCTTGTCCCACTGTCCATAGTGGTGGTGGTGTTGGGCTTCTACTCTCTCCTTCCTGCCGATTTTGACTCCTTCTACTGCCTCAGTCTCACTCCTTTCTCTTCTTTGAAGTCCCCTTATCCACCTTTTTCCTCCACTACCTTACCGGTTAGTTGTTATTTATCAATCTCCTGACAAGTCCACCTCTACCTTTCTCACTGACTTGGACTCATGGCTTTCCTTCTTTCTGGATTCATCTTCCCTCCCCTTATTCTCGGGGATTTTAAGATTCATGTTGATAACCCCTCTGACCCTTATGCTTTAAAGCTCCTTTCCCTTACTTCCTAATTTGACCCCCAGCTTTGCTCTACTGCCCTCATTCACCAGCACGGCCACTTCCTCAACCTTGTATTCTTCTCTAAATGCTTCTCTTCAGCATCCGCCATCTCAACCTCACCCTGTCTCCTCCAACCTCTTTAGAAATCTTCATGCTATTGACCCTTTGGTTCTCTCTTCCACTGACTCATCACCTCGTTCCTCCACTATGTCATCTGAGTCTGTTGAAGAGGCAGTAGCTTCCTATAACGCTGCATTCTCCTTTCCTCTGGATACTCTTGCTTCACCCATGCCATGCTCTGTGAGGCTTACTATACCCCAGTCCTGGGCTATCTTCCAATACCCGCTATCTATGTTCCTGTGCACGTTCAACTGAACGTGCTTGGCTCAAATCTCGCACCCTTGTGAACATTCTACACTTCAAATTCATGCTTGTCTCTTTCCAATCAGTCACAGAAATCGCCAAACAAGACTATTATGTCTGCCTAACTAATTTTCTTACCTCTAACCCTCAACATCTCTTTACAACTCTTAACTCTCTCCTCAAGGTGCCTCCACCTCCGATCCCTCCTTCCATTTCTGCCCAAACCCTGGCTGATTATTTCCATGACAAAGTCCACAAGATCACACTCCACTTCCCACAAGGTCAGCTACTTCCCCTCCCCCCCCCCTTCACTATAAACTTTCCCCCTTCCTCTGCTACCCTTTCATCTTTATCTGTGATCTCTGAGGAGGAAACAACACACCATCTTTCCATCTCCAAACTCACAATCTGCTCCACTGCTATTCCTACCTGTCTCCTAAGCCCCATCTCCTCCACTGTTCTTAACCCTATCAAGGCTCCCTTTTAATTTCTAATCCACATTCTGCAGCTGGGTTAATTTTTCCATCTCTTAGGAAAATTGTGCCAGTCTTATTCAATATGTTATAACGGTGAGTTTCTTTCTGCTATGGTCATGTATTATATACCATTTGATAGAAAAATGAGACAGCAACACAAATATGTATAACTGAAGGCTCAAAAACATGAAAATAGGTGCACTTTATTTATAAAAGCAATCGTTATTAGTTGCATACATTCGATTTAATTTTAACTGATCATAACAATTACAAGTTATTTAAGATCTTCATTATTATGAAAATATGCAAAACATGGTGCAGCACAGAGAGGTACATTTCCACAGTCAGCACAGTGATATTTACTTTCAACACGTTTACGATTGTCACCAGCAACATGTCGATGTCCGAGACTCTCATTGCACACGCGACACTGTCAAAATACAGTAGTTTTCTTCTCAGTTGGTGGAATGAGGCTAGGGAAATGTCTAGCAGTCAAGCGAAATGGGGAAACACCAGTACTTGGTCGGCCACCAGCATCACATGCACTAGCATCAGGACCAACTGCTTCAATGATAGCCAAGATAAGCTTCATACGGAAGTCAAGTTCTGTCACTTTCTCCTCTGGGTGGGGTTTGCTCCAGAGTATCTGAGCATTGAGTACTGCTATGTCCAACAGATGAAAGGCAACTTTCTTGTACCACTTTACAGTTTTGCGCAGAAAAGCATAATACTCCAATAACTGATCTGTTCTGTCTACACCGCCCATTATGTTGTTGTAGTCAACGATAACTTGTGCCATTCGAATTGGCTGATCATTCCGATCTCTTTTTTCCAGTGTCAACTACAGAGCCATCATGACAGTTGGACAACATTGTTACATAATTCTTATCATACCAGCAAAGTGCTAGCAGTTTATCTGTTGTACGATATGTGACATCTCCTCGTTTCAATTTCCTTCCATCTACATTTAGACGCAGGTCAGTAGGCATACCAACTCGACTGGATCGTACCGTTCCAAAGCAGGATGTTGCTTGGTCATACAGATCCATATAGAGTTCTGGACTGTTGTAGTAGTTATCCACAGCTAATCGATAGCCTTGATCAAGCAGTCCATCCATCAGATTCAGCACAATACAGTAGCTACTGCCATGTAAACCATCACTTAGAACTGCATCTTGACCTGAGTATAGCATATACTTCCAGGTATATCCACTACGTGACTCACACAGCTCATATGATTTGATGCCAAATCTTGAGCATTTTGTAGGTATGTACTGTTTGAAATATAACCGGTACATTTGTTGATAGTTTATTATTGATCCATGTACATATGTTGATAGTTTATTCTGCACATAGTTATCTTGTTCGTATGTCTCCTGTACATAACTCCCTGTTATAATGTAAATGCAGTTCATTCCCCTGCTCTGCATAGTTTCGTTTCATGTGAACCGCACTGGTGTAAAGAGCGCGGTATATAAGAAAGTTAAATAAATAAATAAATAACCTTCCTTTGAAAAGCAGTAGAGATTCATCAATTGAAATGTCTTGTTCCGGGATATAAACAATTTGGAATCGCTTTGTGATAATGTCATAGAATGGACGAAGCTTCCAATTGCGATCACCCTCGGGTTTCTGTGTTGCATTGTTTTGAAAGTGAAGGGCCTGTAATATTTGCTTATATGTATTTCGGCTCATTATTGATGGAAAGAATGGCGTTTCTAACAGTAGTTGACCTGACCAGTACAAGTCGATCATAGGCTTCTTGATTATTCCCATAGCCATCGTTAACGCCAACATTCTCCATATAGCATTATGGTCAATGTCTTGCCATTTTCTCATTCGGGCATGAGGCTTGTCAGCTGGTATTTTAGCACACAGTTCTGCTGCATAGTGATTTATCTCAAGAACAATCATTGAAATTAGTTCATCTGTAACAAAGAGCTTGTAGAAGTCCAATTAAGTTGCATTGACACCCATACGTTTGGCTATGCCTGGTTGTGCAATGAAAGGAAACTGACGGACGTCTTTTGGAGTTGTTTTCCATGGAAGACTGCTTCTTCTTGTCCGTACTTGTGATGTAGTTGCATTATCGCCACGGTCTGCAGTATGACGGCAAAGCTTCCCTCTGCCAAGAGGATTTATATTTACAGATGGTTCAGCCGCAGCCACAACTGTAAATGAAAATGTTTTATTATAGTTGACATTTTTCAAACTGAACAATTTATCAATATAAATGTGACATTTAGCGTTTTGTTATACCTAAAAATATAGCTGATATATAGGTGACATAAATAATGTCTGCAAATAATTACTAACCTGGAGGTTCAGCTGTGGCTGCTACTGAATCTGGGTCACTGTCATCCGAGCCTTCAAAGTCCACATTTTTTGTGAAAACTTCTTCAGTTTCATTATCAATGACATCTTCGCCACTGCTATTACTGTTACCATCACTTTCTGTGAGAAACCTAATGACTTCAGCAGCTTTATATCGTTCTTTTCGCATTCTTTTACCAACTGACTCCATCTTGTTTACTTTGCTTTTAATTCTAAATCACCTATTGCTAATGACCTATTTGCAATAGAAACACTAGCACAACTCTCTTTTCATCAGCCCAAATGTGTGTTGTCATTAGCTTCTGGTATTTCGCTCATTAGGAACTGGGGAACATTCTGGGGAAAGGAGGGGCTCTTCCGAAGGGATGGGCTTCACCTTAACCGTGATGGAACCAGGCTGCTGGCATTAACCTTTAAAAAGGAGATAGAGCAGCTTTTAAACTAGATATTAGGGCAGGGGTAGGGAACCCTGGTCCTGGAGAGCCGCAGACCAGTCAGGTTTTTGGGATATCCCTAATGAATATGCATGAGATATATATGCATTAGAGATATCCTGCCAACCTGACTGGTTTGTGGCCCTCCAGGGCTGGATTTGGAGACCCCTGCCTTACACCTCTGTCATTTAAAATTGTGAGTGGGCAAGGTGCAGATATCCTAGACATCGAAAGGGTAAATAGAATGTGTCACATTCCTCCTCGATTCTCACCACCACCACCAAAAGGTTGTCTAATAGACAATATTTTGGTGGTGGTGAGAAGTGAGGCGGAATGTGACACATTCTATCTAACCTTTTTGATGTCTTGAACGATGCGCGGCGTTCTGTGACCGGTTGATGAATGAGTTTCAAGAAGATATGTTTGAGAAGCCACAGAAAATGAATATTCGCGCTTCTTTTTAAGATCGTGCTATGAAGTAAAATATCCCCCCTGAGGAAGAGATACGAAACGCATTTTTGCGGTACCCTTTTGGTGGCGTCGGGGTGATTTAACAACTTCACGTTATAAAGATAAGCACAATCTTTCATTACAAACAACATGTACAAACATAAGTTGAAAAAGACTGAAGAAAGTATCTGATAGGAAGTGTTGAGACAGCTGTTAATCCTTGCTGATTTTTTCCTGTTTGTAGATAAGTGCTGAGAAGGTCGTTGATGCGTGAAGGCATGCTGCTTTTTGATACATGCAAATAAGCGCTGCCAGTGTTAGTCTGAGACCTGCACTATATCTACTTTTATGAATGGTGATGCATGTTTATTAACATTGGAGTTTTTGTATTATAAACGGTATCACACGAGAAAAAAAGAAGGGAAAAAAAGAAAAAAAAGATAAAGAAGAAAAATCAGTTGATATTGCATTCTAGAGTACAGGCAACGACAAAATGAAATAGATCCTATTTAGGGAAACTTTCTTATCAATTTTTGAGGGTACCAGTTATAATATAGATTTATTAACCCTCTGAAAAACCAGACCTAGAATAGTCAAATTAATATGAATAACATACAATCTCTAAAACGCTTGTATGCAAATGCTAGAAGTCTAAAAAATAAGATGGGAGAGTTAGACTATATAGCACTAAATGAAAGGTTAGATATGATTGGAATATCAGAGACATGGTGGAAGGAGGACAAACAATGGGACACTGTGATACTTGGGTACAAACTATATCGTAATGATAGAACTGATCAAATTGGTGGAGGGGTTGTTCTCTATGTTAGAGAGGGCATTGAGTCAGAAAGGATTAAAGTTTTGCAGGAAACAAAATTTGCTGTAGAATCTATATGGATTGAAATTCCATGTAAAAGGGGGAAGGCGATGGCAGTGGGGGTATACTATTGAGCGCCTGGCCAGAATGACCAACTGGATGATGAAATGCTCAAAGAAATCAGGGAAGCTAACAAAAGTTACAACACAGTAATAATAATGGGTGATTTCAATTACCCCGGTATCGACTGGGTCAGTGTCACGGTAGGACATGCTAGGGAGATAAAGTTCCTAGATGAAATAAATGACTGCTTCTTGAAGCAGCTGGTTCATGAACCGACCAGAGGGGAAGCCATATTAGACTTAGTCCTTAGTGGAACACCAGATCTAGTGCAAGAGATAAGGGTGTTGGGGCCACTTGGCAACAGTGATCATAGCATGATCGCCTTTGATTTAATAAGTGGAGGAGGGATAGTAAGGAAATCCACAGTACTACCTTTTAACTTTCGAAAGGGAGACTATGATAAAATGAGGAAAACAGTTAAGAAAAAACTAAAAGGAGCAGTTGCAAATGTTAAAGACGTACATCAAGCTTGGGTGTTGTTGAAAAATACTATCTTGGAAGCCCAGACCAGCTGTATTCCACGCTTTAAGAAAAGTGGAAGGAAGTCCAAAAAACTGCCAGCATGGTTTAAAGGTGAGGTCAGAGAGGCTGTTGTTGCCAAAAAAGCATCTTTCAGGAAATGGAAAAAAGAGCCAAATGACGAAACCTGGAAACAGCACAAGCACTGGCAAGTCAAATGCAAGGCATTGATAAGGCAGGCAAAGGGAGAATTTGAGAGGAAGCTTGCTGCAGAAGCTAAAACACGAAATAAAGACCTTTTCAAGTACATTCGTAGCAAAAAACCTGTGAAAGAGTCAGTTGGTCCATTAGATGATAAAGGGGTTAAAGGAGCACTGAGAGGCGACAAGGCGATAGCGGAGAAACTGATTGAATGAATTCTTTGCTTTGGTCTTTACTGAGGAAGATGTAGGGATGTTACCCATGACTGAAGTGGTATTTAAAGGTGCGGAAGAATTGAAGGAAATATCGATACATCGGGAAGATGTATTACAACTATTAGATAGACTGAAGAGTAGCAAATCACCTGGGCCAGATGGTATACATCCAAGGGTGTTGAAAGAACTGAAATATGAGATTGCAGACCTGCTATTAGTAATCTGTGAACTATCATTAAAATCATCTCTAATACTTGAAGATTGGAGGATCGCCAATGTAACACCAATTTTTAAAAAGGGTTCCAGGGGTGATCCGGGAAACTACAGACCGGTGAGTCTGACATCAGTACCAGGAAAAATGGTAGAAACCATTATAAAGAATAAAATTACTCAGCATGTAGATAGTCATGACCTAATGGGAGACAGCCAACATGGCTTTAGACAAGAAAGATCTTGTCTTACTAATCTGCTATGTTTTTTTGAAGGAGTGAATAAACAGGTGGACAAAGGTGAGTGTATCTGGACTTTCAGAAAGCCTTTGATAAGGTCCCTCATCAGAGACTTTTGGCAAAACTAAAGAGTCATGGGATAGGAGGGAGTTAAAAGATAGAAAGCAGAGGGTAGGGCTAAATGGCCAATTTTCCCAATGGAGAAAGGTGAATAGTGGTGTACCCCAGGGATCTGTGCTGGATCCGCTGCTTTTTGACATATTCATAAATGACCTGGAAAGTGGAATAACGAGTGAGGTTATCAAATTTTCAGATGACACAAAGCTATTTAAAGTTGTTAAAACCCAAGAGGATTGTGGAAAATTGCAAGAGGATCTTGATAAATTAGAAGACTGGGCATCAAAATGGCAGATAAAATTTAATGTGGACAAGTGCAAGGTTATGCACCTAGGGAAGAACAACCCAAACTATGGTTACACGATGCAAGGTACCATCTTAGAAACCCAGGAAAAAAGATTTAGGCATCATCGTGGATAATACATTGAAACCTCCACTCAGTGTGCAGCAACAGTCAAGAAAACAAAGAGAATGCTAGAAATTATAAGGAAAGGAACGGAGAATAAAACAACGGCTATTATAACGCCACTGTATCATTCCATGGTACGACTACACCTTGAATATTGTGTGCAATTCTGGTTGCCATATCTTATTTATTTATTTAACAAATTTTGATATACCATTTTTCTATAAGTCAAAACGGTTTATATGGAACTGAGTGGATACAATGAACAATTTATATATAACTTTATGAACAGTTTACAGTAAACATTTGAATATTTTGTAGAGAACAAAGAGCAGTGAACATCGTTTAGAGAGCTCAAAAAGTTAGAGATTTGACATTTGGAGAAACCATGGAGTAGAAACTCTCCTTACCTCCCTATTCGACACACTTAGCAAGGGCACAGAAAATGTCTCTGAAAGTTTCATAGAGTGGAGGAGTAGCCTAGTGGTAGCATGAAAGTGGACGATGAATAGGTGAGTTTTGAAAAGTTCGCAGAAGGATAGGAGATCTGTAGTGTTTCTTATGTGGGCAGGAAGAGATTTTCAGGTAGTTGGAGCTTAAAGTTCAAAGCATCTGATACGGGCTTGTTGAGTACTTTTTGTTACAGCTTGGGGGTTAGTCAGCAAGTTCATTGTGGAGGCTCTTTGCGGTCTGTTCGAAAGTTGTGGCGTGATGAGGGAGCGAAGGTGGGTGGATAATTGATGGTTCAGGGCTTTGTGAATCATTAGAAGGTTTTTGTAGAGGATTCTGCTTTGCAGGGGAAGATAGTGGAGGTGTCTGAGTTTAAAATAGGGGTGATGCCCTTTCCTCTTTGAATTCATTATGTTTCCCTCTTTTATTCCCAGTTGTACATGCAAACTGCTGTACATGGGATTTTTTTCTCTGTTCCTCTTTCAGGCTGGACGTGTTTGACGATTCCTTCTTCTGCCTGGTCATTTCCCTGTAGTTTAGTGTTGAAAAATTTGCATAGAAGTGTTGTGCCTGTTCTTTGGAAATATGGAATACGCTGGTTTCAAAAGCTGTCTTAGACCTTTTACAGGAATTAAAACGCCTAAAAACATTCAAGAAAAGCAAGACATGAAATTATGAAAAGATCTAGGGGGCATATTCAAAAAGGTTTAACCAGTTAGCAGGACCTACTAACCAGCTAAACCGTGGCAATCCTGATATTCAGTGGCACAATCTGAATTGTACTGCTGAATATCCCCACAGATCGCAGAAAAGATATCTAGTTAGGACAGAGGTAGTCTGTGAACTGAGCAAGGGTGGTCCTGGAAGTTAACTGGTTAGAAGTGGCATTCTGTCGCCAACCAGATAGCTAAATTGGATAAAGTTAGGACAGATTAATTTTATTTATTTATTTATTTTATTTCCAGTCTCTTTTATACCGCGCTATTCAACATCAGTGCGGTTTACAATGAACATAGAATTACACATTTCCTTGGGTACTCTGTGTTTACAATGAACAGGAGTTTAAAACTTGGATAACAGGGGGTAACTATTTACAATCTTGCAACAAGGTGGGGTTCACATCATTTTGTCTAGTCGTGGGAGTTTTGTGTTGTACCTGTGAATGAGGCTGGTATGGCATTGTTTATCGGGTAGTGCAGGAGGAAGAGGTGGTGCTTCAAGGCCTTCCTAAACTGGAATAGGTCAGGAATTGCACGGATGTTGGGAGGCAGGGTATTCCAGCATCTGGGCACACAGAATTTGAAGGCTCTGCTTGCTGTTGACTGGGTACATTGGGTTATTGACTTTGGGACTGTCAGTGTATTGAGTGTTACTGATCTTCTGGACCTGTTAGTGGGAGTGGTCTGGATCAATTCAGATAATGATGAAGAGGAAAGCTCGTGAATGGCTTTGAATGTCAGCAGTAGGATTTTGTACTTGAGGATTTTGTACTTGAGATTAATGGATGTCCTTACTTTATTCAGTTTGTGCTATCCAATTAGCGGTTCAATATCACCGCTAAACGGATAGCTACAGCACTGCCCGGCAAAACCGGATATTCATTGCCAGCCAGGTGCTTTAAAAGTGAAGACCATTGCCCTGAATACCAGCCCCCAGCAGGGGTGGGCAATTCCGGTCCTGGAGGGCTGCAGACCAGTCAGGTTTTCATGATGTCCCTAATGAATATTCATGAGATCTATTTGCATCCACTGCCTTCTATTGTATGGAAATAGGTCCATGAATATTCATTAGGGACATCATGAAAACCTGACTGGTCTGCGGCCCTCTAAGACCGGAATTGCCCACCCCTGCCCTAGAGTATAGCCTCAAGATATTTGAGGCCAACTAGACAATGAGAACAAAAGAAAATAATGACCTGAGTGGATGCATTCGGTTTCTGTGGATGATAATACTTCTTCACAACAGTTCACTGTACCCTCCTTTGCCAATTTGTTTATACCATGCAAAAAAGCCCTGAAGAACCCCATTGCTCAATACTGCCGGACTTCTTTTTCTGCCTGGACTTCCTCTGTTGTTTTACTGACTTTTCCCTATGGCAATATATATAGATTATTTCAAGAGAAATTCTGTAGTCTATGAAATGTTATGGTTTTATCTTCTGATGTTTTTATGTGTCATAACTGTTTGGAAATGAATTCACCATCACAGAGGGAGGCTTATGTTTCAGAATTACAGCAGTTCATTAGTGACTGTTGAGTGTCTCTGTACCATAGTATATTAATTCAGTAATAGGAAGTATAGCATCTTCACTAGTTTTAAGTGTCAAAATTTTGGGTCTTTGAGATTTCCTCTTTGGAATGAAATGAGATCATCTAAAACCTTTAGGCAAAGCATTCACAAGATGAATAAAGCCACTCATATATACCATACATCTCCAAGGTAAACAGTTTTCATGTATGTCAGACTTTCAAAGGGTAGGGCGCAGAATGAATAAATTAGTAGTTTCAGGCTATACATGAGAAGATAAGATATGCCATACTGGGTCAGACCAAGGTCCACCAAGCCCAGTATCCTGTTTCCAATAGTGGCCAATCTAGGTCACAAGTACCTAGCACTTTCCCCTAGAAGAGACAGGTTCCACAATGCTTGTATTGGCACAAGCAATAGATTTCCCTGGCCACTTTATGGACCTTACCTTCAGGAACTTGTCCAAACCTTTTTTAAACCCAGCTACACTAACAGTTTTTATTACATCCTCCAGTAACAAATTCCAGAGTTTGATTATGTGTTGAGTGAAAAAATATTTTTTCTTATTAGTCTTATATGGGTTATACCATAGCTTAATTGTATGTCCCCTAGTCTTTCTACATTTTGATGGCATAAATAATCGATCTACGTTTACCTGTTTCGCTCTGTTCATTCATTTATAGATCTCTATCATATCTCCCCTCAGCCATCTCTTTTCCAGGTTGAAGAGCCCTAACCTTGGTAGCCACTTCTCATAGGGGTATCCTTCCATCTCCTTTACCATTTTGGTGGTTCTTCTCTGTACTTTTTCTAATTCCGCTATATCCTTTTTAAGATACGGTGGCCATAATTGCACACAATATTCAAGGTGCAATTGCACCATAGCACGATACAGAGACGTTATAATATCCTTTGCTTTATTCTCCATTCCTTTCCTTATGATTCCTAGCATTCTATTGGCTTTCTTGGCCGCTACTGCACACTGGGCAGAGGGTTTCAACATGTTATCCATGATGACATTTAAATCTTTTTCCTGGGTAGTGGTTCCTAATGTGGAACCTTGCATCATGTAACCATAGTTTGGATTGTTCTTTCCTAGGACATATTTATTTATTTAACAGGTTTTATATACCGCTTTATCATTTCAATCAAAGCAGTTTGCACTTGTCCACATTAAATTTCGTCTACCATTTGAACATCCAGTCTTCCAATTTACTAAGGTCCTCTTGCAATTTTTCACAATTCTCCTGGGTTTTAACAACTTTGAATAATTTTGTGTCATCTGCAAATTTGATTACCTCACTCATTATTCCCATTTCCAGGTCATTTACAAATATTTTAAAAAGCAGCGGACCTAGCACAGAACCTTGGGATACTTCACTATTCACCTTTCTCCATTGGGAAAATTGGCCATTTAGCCCTACCCTCTGCTTTCTATCTTTTAACCAGGTCCTGATCCACAATAGTACACTGCCTTCTATCCCATGGCTTTTTAATTTTGCCAAGAGTCTCTCATCAGGGACCTTGTCAAAGGCTTTCTGAAAATCCAGATAAGAACATCGACCAACCCACCTTTGTCTAACGGTTTTTATTACACCTTTAAAAAAATATAACAGATTAGTAAGCCATGTTGGCTATCTCCCATTAAACAATAAATTCTACCACTACCAAAACTAAGTAGAACTGACTAGTGGCTCAGTGATTGACATATATTCTGGAGTTCATGTACTATGAGGCACAAAAGAATTAGGATCTGGTGAACACCGATTTTGACGTTTACCACACACTAAATCCCATAGATGTGTACCATCCAGAAAGAGTACATGTTCTGTGGAGCTAGCATGCACCGTTTCTCCCAAAAATGCATCAGGTACATTACTTAGAAACATAGAAACATGATTTCAGAAAAAAAAAACATGTGACCTATCCAGTCTGCCCTTCCATACCAACTACTATAGTCCCTTTTATCCTTTAGAGATCTTATGTGTTGGTCCAATGCTTTCTTGAATTCAGATACAGTTCTAGTCACTACTACCTCCAATGGGAGACTGTTCCATGCATCTATCACTCTTTCGGAAAAGAAATATTACTGCATATTACTCCTTTCACCTTCATTCTATGCCCCTTCATTGCAAAGCTTTCTTTCAATTGAAAGAGGCTGTCCTGTGAATTTATGTACTTAAATGCCTCTATCATATCTCTTCTCTCCCACCTTTCCTTCAAAGTATACATATTAAGATCTTTAAATCTGTCCCCATATGCCTTATGATGAAGTCCACTGACCATTTTGGTAGCCACCTTCTGCACAGACTCCATCCTGGTTATATCTTTTTAAAGGTGTGGTCGCCAAAACTGCACACAATACTCCAAATAAGGACTCACCAAAGACTTATACAGAGGGACTATGATCTCCTTCTTCCTGCTGGCCATTTCTCTCCCTATGTCGCCAAAATTCCTTCTGGCTATTGCCATCACCTTGTCTACCTATTTAGCCACCTTAAGATAATGACAAACAATCACCCCTAGGCCCTACTCTTCTTTTGTGAACAGAAGTACTTCACCCCCTACACTGTACCATCCCCTTGGATTTTTGCAGCCCAAATGCATGACCTTTTCAAGCTTAGCGAGATCCCTCCTCATGTTATCTATTCCTTTCTGTGTGTCTATTGCAGATTTTGGTATCATCAGCAAAGAGGCAAACCTTTCCTGAAAGCTCTTCAGTAATATTACTAAAAAAAAAGTTAAAAAGAATCGGACCAAGGAAAGATCCCTGTGGTACACTACTGGTTATATCTTTCTCCTCAGAGTAAGCTTCATTTACCTGTCCCTCTGTCGCCTCCCAGTCAACCAATTTCTAACCCAGTCACTTTAGGTTCTATTCCTAGGATGCTGAATTTACTTATAAGTCATCTGTGCAGAACGGTGTCAAAGTCTTTACTGAAATAACGTAGTTACTCACCTGTAACAGGTTTTCTCCGGGGACAGCAGGAATCAGTCCTCATATATGGGTGACGTCGGTGCTGACAGAGCCCACACGGAAGCATCTCCCCAGCTTTCAAAGAAAGCCTTTAGGACATGCACCACACATCCGTGTTCCCCATCCCATCCAAGGGTGCCATCTTTCCTCAATTTAATGACATAGTTAAGATAGCAAAAAATAAAATAGGGTAAAGAAGCAACTCCAAGGGGAGGAGGGAGGGTTGTGAGGACTGATTCCTGCTGTCCCTGGAGAATGCCTGTTACAGGTGAGTAACTATACTTTCTCTGGAAACAACCAGTAAGTCAGTTCACACATATGGGACTCCCCAGTAACAGGTACCAAGAACCTGTAAAAAAAGCCATAATGACCTGTAAAGGGTGAGTCGTGAGCTGCAACAATTCTTTATCTTTATTCGCTAAGCTTGATAAACCGCCCATGCCAAGGCGTCAGGGCGGTGTACAATACAATAAAATGACTAGGCTACTGAAAATAAAGTTGGAAAAGGAACGCCATCAGTGACAGAACAGGAAAGAACAGTTAAAAGACAGAGAACAGAAAAGAAGAGGACGAGTGGAGTGGGAGTGGGGGAGCAAGGGGAGGAAATATGAAGGGAAACTATGGGGGATGGAGGGTGTGGCTAGGGGAGAAGGCACCATCGGTCGGTAAGGGAAGATCAAAGGCTTGACAAAAAAGATAGGTCTTAAGAAGACCTTTGAAACGGGGGAAAGATGATTCGAGACGGAGTGGTAGGGGAAGTGAATTCCATAAGGTGGGAGCCCGGAAGAAGAAGGCAGAGTGGCGAGTGAGTTCCAAATGGGCCTGGGAGGGGGAAGGGAGGAAAAGACGGTTGCCGTGAACAGAGCGGAGAGAGAGAGGAGAGGGTTGAAAGTAAATGATGTCTGCCAGGTATTGAGGGGTACTTGCATAGAGGGCTCTGTGAGCAAGAATGAGCAATTTAAAGATAAACCTAAATTTAACCGGCAGCCAGTGAAGAGAGAAAAGACAGGGAGTGACATGAGACCGGGCGAGGGTGCAGGTAACGAGACGGGCGGCAGTATTCTGGACCAGTTGTAAACGGCGAAGCTGGGAGGAGGGGAGACCTGCAAAGATAGCATTACAGTAGTCTAAACGCGATATCACGAGTGATAAGACCAGGGTGACAACAGAGGAATGGGGGAGAAGTGACCGAACGGCCCTTATCCGGCGAAGATGGAAGAAGGAAGTGTGTACTACGGAAGAAATATGCTGGTGAAAGGAAAGGGAGGAGTCCAGGGTGATACCCAGGTATCGAAGAGTCGATACTAAGGGGATAGGGTGGGAGGACATAAAGGGTGAGAAGTCAGGAGAGGGGAGTCCGAAAGAGAACCAAATCGCCGAGGATTTAACGGGGTTGACGTGAAGAAAATTGAGGTCAAACCAAGAAGCGACAGAGGCAAGACACGAGTTTAGCGGGGCAAGGTCAGGGGCGCAAGAAGAAGTGTGGTGAACTAGAAGAATATCATTGGCGTAGATGTAAACGGAAATTCAAGATTGCTGAATAAGAAGAGCAAGAGGGGCAAGAAAGACATTGAAAAGCAAGGGGGCAAGGATAGAAGCCTGAGGAACACCACAGATTGAGGGGAGCGGGAGAGAGACAGAGGAACCAGAATGAACAGAAAAGGAGCGAGATGAAAGAAAGGAACAAAACCACCGTAAAACTGTGCCGCGCACACCGAAATCGGACAAACGAGTGAGAAGGGTGCGGTGGTCGACAACGTCAAAAGCCGAAGAGAGATCCAAGGAAACCACAATAGAAAAATCACCACGGTCATGGGCACGGTGAAGGTCAGAAAGCAGTGATACAAGGATGGTCTCTGCTATGGCCGGCGCAGAAGCCTGATTGGCGTGGATGAAGTGCCAAGGTGGAGTCAAGATGAGAAGCAAGTTGAATGAAGACAAGTTTCTCCAAAATTTTCGAGAGAAAGGGAAGGTTCGTAATGGGTCGCCAATTGGCAGGAGAGGCGAGATCGAGGGAGTGTTTTTTCAGGAGGGGGCGGACTATGGCGTGCTTCCAACTGGAAGGGAAGTGTCCCTACTGAGAGGCTCTTGCAAGACCCAAGTGTCTGGCAGGAAACCAGCACTCCGGTAGCCTGAACACAGAAGGGTTTGAGGGCAGGAGATGCCTACACCCTGAATAGATTACAGAATGTGGCCTAGCCGAAGGCGCTGTCCTGTTAGGAATCCCTCTCCAGGCAGTAGTGAGCTGCGACGGTATGGACTGAAGATCAGGTGGCAACCCGACAGATTTCTGTTGCAGACAAGGAACGCAGATTTGCCACAGAGGTAGCCATGGCCCTGATGCAGTGTGCCATGACCCTCTGGTCCAGTGAGATCCCCGCCTGCTCATAGGCGAAGGTAATGCAGTCCACCACCCAAGCGGGCAGAGTTCACTTAGTCACTAGGAGTCCCAGTCAACTAGGGTCATAGGATATGAAAAACTGAGGTGCTTTGCAGTGGCCCTGAGTCTGTTACAGATAGAAGGATAGGGCCCTTTTACAATCCAAGGTATAGAGGATGGTCTCTGCCTTGCCGGAATGAGGCCTTTGAAAGAAGGTGGGGAGCACCACCTCCTGATTGAGGTGGAATGGGGACACCACCTTCAGAAGAAACTTGGGTGTGTGTGGAACACTATCCTATTCTTGTAGAATCGTGTGTAGGGGGCTCTACCATCAGAGCCTCAAGCTCGCTGACTCTGCAAGTTGATGTGAGTATCACAAGGAAGGCAACCTTCCAGGAGAGGTAGCTCCAGTGGCAGGTAGCCAGAGGCTCAAACGGTGACTTATTGAGCTTCAAGAGCACCACGTTGAGATCCCAAAAGACTGCAACACCTCAGGAATGGTAAGTGCCATGGAGTTACCCAGAAGCCATCTTGTTCTCCCCTCCCCCATCCCCTTTACCTGGCTATTTTTTCTTCTTTTTGTATTTTTGCTTTTCTGGGGGGTTTTGACAGAATGAGACCTCGCAAGAACCGAGATACAAGTGGCTGAGCTGAGAGGAGTTTACTCTCAACAGAATGGTGGTATGCTGCGATGGCGCTCATGTGCACTCTGACCAAGTTGGACTTCAATCCCACCTGCGACAGGTGAAGTAGGTCCTGGAGTACCACCTGTATCAAGCAGGAGAACACGTTCGCCCATCATTCAGCGCACCATACCAAAAATCGACACCACTTGAAGGCATATGCCCTTTTCGTGGAAACCTTGCGAGAGGCCAGAAGAACCTCTTACAAATCCTGTGGGAGGATGAAGGGAGCTAGAGCTACCCTTTCAGCAGCCAAGCCATGAGTGACAGGGAACCCAGGTTGGGGTGTAGGAGAGAGCCCTGCTCCCTTGAGAGTAGTCCTGGGGCTTGGCCCTGGGGATTCGGCAACACCGTCACCAGGAAGAGGAGCAGCAGGAACCAGAGTCACTTAGGCCACTGGGGGGCTATCAGTATTAGTGATGCCCTGTCATCCTTCCGAGGCAGCTTGTGCGACCACTCCCGGTCCAAACTCTCGGACTCACACTGGGGATTGCGGGGCCTGCAGTGGGATTTTCTCTTCTTCCCGGACCTGGTCTCCAAAGTGGTCTTCAAGGAATTTGACTTCTTGCATTCCACCTTCAAGGATTTCCTCTTGGGGGAGCCACGGCCATGGGGCTCTGAGGCAGCCTGGGCTTCATGGGACACTGAGGTACCAGAATGGGCCCTGGAGCGCGGTGTCACCGGAGACTCCGGCGCAGAGTCGGATTTGTGAAAAAAATGTTTCCTGCTGCAACTGGTGGCTCCTGATGGCCTTTGGGGTCATGGCCCTGCAGAGTTCGCAGTCCGAGTTGTAGAGTTCCAGGCCAAGGCGTGGGCGGCAGCAGTCATGTGGATTGGTGAGAGACATCATCTTACTGCACCAATAACATTTCTTGAAGTCACTGGAGGCCATTGAGAAAAAGGGGGCCCTGCCTCCTGGCAGGGATCCAAACCCTACGATCAAAAAAGAGCATGAATGCTGGTCAACAAAAACCTTGAAGAAAAAATTGAAAACAGGGAAAAGAACCCGAGGAGTGACAACAAGGCGAGATGGATTGTGGGCGGGAAAGGAAACCGGTATGCATACTGGATAAAACAGTAAAAAAGGACATACTTTTTAAGAGTGAAACTGGACAATGTCCGGAGGGCTCCATGGAAAAAAGAAGGCTGAGACAAGATGGCACCCTTGGATAGGAAGGGGAACACGCATGCATGGGTGCATCTCCCAAACACTTTCTTTGAAAACTGGGGAGATGCTTCCGCACAGGCTCCGTCATGCTGACGTCACACATATGTGAGGACTGACTTCCTGCTTGTTCCCGGAGAACTAAATACACCACATCTAGGGTTCTCTCTCTGTCCAACTCTCTGGTCACTCAGTCAATGTTATTAAATAGATTTTTCTCATAAGACTTGTCCAGGGCCAGCCTAAACGTTTCTGCCACCCTAGGCAGAAACTCCGGCCTCGCCTCCTCTGCACTGATGCCGATCTCCAGATGCCATGACCCCCCAGCTGCCTCCGCCCCTTACAGCTGCCACTGCTACTTCCCACCCAGCTGCATTGCCTGCCTCCCCCAGCAAATGGAATCGGTGGCAGCTGGGGGGGGGGGCAGTGCGAACACCCATGTGTGCCACTGCCACCGCCACCACCCACCCGGGCTGGCTGCCCTAGTTGACCACCTAACTCACCTAGTGGACAGGCCAGCCCTGGTCCTGTTCCTAGTAAAACCATGTTGCCTGGGATGTATCTTATCTGGCCCCATCACTTTGTTTACTTGTAGTTTAGCTAGTTTCTCATGAACACAGTTATCTGAAAGTCATTCACGATCATCTTCACTACTGTTCCTATTTGTGGGTGTTTTCTGAGGTCCTTCTCCTGGTTCTTCATCTGTGAACACAGACAGAAATATTTGTTAAGCAATTCCGCTTTATCCTCATCGGCTTCTACATATTCCTCCCTTTCACCCTTGAGTCTGACAATACCACTTGTGCACTTCCTCCTCTCACAAACATATCTGAAAAATGTCTTGCTCCCTATTTTACTTCAATGGCTATTTTTTTTCTTTTTTTTTTCTTTAATCTTTATCATTTTAACAAGCATAGTTCCCAACAAAGAAAACCAAGAATCAACAAAGTATATAGGAATCAAAAAATACGAATTACAAAGGAAATATACAAATAACTCTGTATCACTATTAGACTACATTTGAAGGAGAACAAGAAATAGGTTATAGTATATCTTACCCTAAGGTAGAAAAAATATGTGGCCCCCCCACACCCACAGCCGGCATTAAATAGGAAAACATCAGACCACAGCCAAACCCTCCTGCCCCAGCAAGAAAGTTAACAGTTGCTTTGAGTCCAAGAATACAAATTGTCTTCCATTTAGGAAAATCATACAACGACAAGGACATTTTAACAAACGAGACCATCCTGGAGTAAGAACCCTTGGTTTCAAATCCAAGAAGTCCATGCATTTCTTTCGGGTTGTCCTCGAAAAATCAGGAAAAATCTAGATTTTAGACCCCAAAAATAACACATGCGTATGACAGAAAAATAAATGCAACACTGAGTTTCGGTCCATCTCTAGGGCGAAGGTAACCACCATTGTGGAACAACCTGTCACCACACCTAAAGAGCTCTCAAGAAACCCAGCAAAATCTGACAGCCCTTGCTGTGATTGTACTTGTCCATCCACACCATCTTCCTCATCAGCTCCCAATGCTTATCTCATAGACAAGTACTGGGTTCTGGTAATAGGTGGGAGATTTTCCCCAGACATCCCAAGAACCTCCTGAAGATATTTCTTTACCATCTCCATTGGTGCAATTAAGGGAGATTTAGGGAAGTTAATAAGACATAAATTATTCCATCTGGACACATTTTCCAGCTATTTGTATTTACAGGAGGTTATAGTCAAGTCTTTCATCTGCACCTCTACAACCTCACAGAGTTCCCTATGATAAGCCTCCAGAAGATCCTGTCTGGCAGCACTCTTTACCTGTTCATGAGACAGAATCTACTGAAAATCTTTTAACTTTGCTTAATTCTTGGGAAAAGCCACCTACTATTGCTTGAAGCGACAAGTTTATTGTGGCCACAGCCTCCCAAAGCGAATCCATAGTCACAACTGCTGGTATTCTCAATACCACCAACTCTGGAAATGCCAGGTCACCTTTCTCAGCAGGGCCAAGCTCCCTCACCAAAACAGAGAAAGCTGACATGCCTCCTTCAACAATCAGGGAAGACGCTGCTGCTGGAGCACCCTCCATGCTCTCCAATAGCCCCCCTCCCATCGAGGAAGCCATCGGCACAGCAAAGGACCCACAGTCAGAACTTCCCAGCTGTAATGGAGCAGTCCTCTCCATGAGGCTCAACAACACCCCACTAACCACCGACACAGATAGCAATGCTGAGGCAGCTGAAGTGGTGTCTCGCGGAGCCACCAGGCCCATACCCCATTCCTGAAGGGTCTGCTATAATACTGGTGCCGCAAGCCCACCACCGGAGGGCAAAGGCTTGGGCTTATGCTTCCTGCCCATTCCAGGAGCACCAAAAGACTGCAATACCTCAGGAATGGTAAGTGCCATGGAGTTACCAAGATGCCATCTTGTTATCCCCCCCCCCCCCCCATCCACTTTACCTGGCTATTTTTTCTTCTGTTTGTATTTTTGCTTTCCTGAGTACTTTCCTAGCTTCTCTAAATTTTTCCAAATATTGATGCTTGTCTTCCTCTTTCTATGATCTCTTGTATTTTATGAAGGCCACCCTCCTTTTCTTCACCTTTTCAGCTATTCCATAACCACCACTAAATCCAAGTCAGCCTCTTCCATTAAAGTCTCAACATCCGAGATCTGACTTCCCATACTATGGGCCTTAATGCAAACTGCTTTCCAGTCAATGTCCCTTTTACCTATTTCTACAGAGTTATTAAATGTTTCATTTACCTGAAGGCATCTACTTACCTGGGGACTTTCTTCACCCATCTCCAATGAATCTACTTTAAAGCCCTCTTTAATAGATTAGCCAGTCTGCTGCAGAATACACTTTGACCCTTCTTCGATAGGTGGACACCGTCTCTTCTCATCAGTTCTTGGAAAATCATCCCATGGTCCAGGAAACCAAAATGCTCTCGATGACACCAACCATGGAGCCATGCATTCATCTCCAGGATGTGAGCTTCTCTGCCTTGGCCTTTACCCTCAACAGGAAGGATTGAAGAGAACACCACTTCTGTACTTGTCTGCTTCACCTTCCCTCCCAGAGCCATGAAGTCACGCTTGATACAGAGGGATACCTAACAGTATAATTTGTGCCAACATGAATGACCATCATCTGATAATATTAGGCTTGATGAGTCTCGGCAAACTCTCTGTAACATCTCGGATTTTAGCACACCTCTCTGAACATCAAATCTAGTCGGCAGATTGATGCCTCAGTACCCCTCAGAAGAGAATCACCAAATACTACTACCCTTCGCTTCCTTGTGGTCACTGATTCTGCAATTTTGGGTGTTTAAGCTCTGGTTCTTCCTGTTCTTGGGATGTTTTCACCTCCACCACTTCCAGGGCTGCATACTGGTTCTTCAATTCAAGAACTGGAGGAGTTGGATTGTCAATTTTGCAGGCTCTGGTGACTCGTGTCTAACTCTCTTCATTCTGTAGCATACCATCTTCACCTCTTTTAGAGATACTGGATGCCTCAAGATCCATCTAATCAATGTCTTGCTGTCATAGATGCTTCTCAGCCTTCCCACCTCTTTTCTGAGCTCCTCCGCTTGTATCATGAGGTCTTCAGCTTGCAAGCTTTGTGCTTATGGAACTCGTCCCTCGGCTGGGATTGGGTTGTCTATCTGGACAGAGGCAGAAGCTGTTATGGGTGCAGCAGCTTTGGCAGCACAATTCTTCCCAGCCATAGTTCAGTTGTTGGAGCTGTAGTACCTGTTCAAGGAAATGAGAAAGACCTACCAAAGTCCCTAACTTTTCCTCAGAGAAAAAGTTGTTAGTCTCTTTTATGTGTGTTCTAACAGTTCTGTTCTATGTACTTGTGTGTAGTATTTTATAATCTAACTGCATACTCACTAACCCTCAGGGCTGGTGCAAGGAGATTAGGCACCCTAAGCAAACCTTATCATTTGCCCATGCCCTGCTGTCCCCCATTCCTGCTGCTGCTGCCCCTCTCTGGGACCTACAGGGATGGCAATGGCCTGAAACGGCCCCACAACACTACCCTTAAAACCTTGGCACTGCAGGGCTCTTTGCTTCCACCTTGACCAATGTCGACTTCCTTTTGTATGGGAATTGATGTCGCATCTGCCCTCATGCAAACAGGAAGTATGCATTAGGGCATTGGTGGGGCAGAAGCAAGCAGCCCCGTGGCACCAAGGCTTTAAGGCATATGCAGTGCTATACATATAGATGTAAGAGGCAGTCCCTTCTCAACAGAGCTTACAAGTAATCAAGACAGATAACATCACAAAATCGGGGACTAGGATATGGTAAGATACACACAGGTGGTGAACAGGAGAGTGAGGGGATCAGGATCCAAAAGCAATCTCAAACAGGTGGGTTTTTAGCCTGGATTTGAATAAGACTGACTAACAAACAGAGTACCCTCTAAAGATATTGAGAAAATTGCTAATGAAAATTACACTTCGTTTCTTTTTTTTCTTTTTTTCTTATTTTCTTTTGTTCTTTTATATATATAAAAAAAAAAGTGAATAAAGGTCTCAGACTCACATTGGCAATGCTTAGTATTTTCAAAAGCAATATGCCTTATCGCATCAATGACCATAAATATTCACTGTTTGACTCAAAAATATTGTGTTTTTTTCTTTTTCATCAGACCTTTCTCCAATTTTTAACTAATATCCATAAACCATGTTTTGCATGATAAAGAATGTGCTTATCTTAATGCTGTTAATACAGCTCCCCGACGCCACCATGTGGGTACCGCTAATGCGTTTCGGATACTTCTTCAGGGGGAAATGCTTTAATCAGCACGATCTGCAAAACAACAAGGAAGTTATGAACAAAAAAAGCCATACTCGCGATTACAGTCCTGAGATGTAGTCCATTGAGACTGGATCCCCCACCTCTCATTATGCAGCGGAACAAAGCACTCCGATCCAACAGGTCACTTAATACTTCAAACTTATTCAGTGTGCAAAAAAACGCCACGCATGCGGACCATCGTCCAGGTCAAAATTTAAATAATTGTGACGTTATTCTGGCATCCAATCAGCTATCAATATCTTTGCCACACAGGAATGTTTTTATGAATGAACAGAAATTAACCACTGATGTTAAATGCAAGCCCACCATTCAGTGGAACTGTTAAGGCCAGTCTTGCCCATTGTTTCTAATCTAAAAATCCATTTTTGTTCCTGGATTAGTAACGTTTGGGCTCTAGACTTGCCATTTCTACCTACAAGTACCTTCTCAATCACAAAGCAGCGCAGTTCTTCAAAGGTGTGATGGTTATCAATGCAATGTGCCACTATTGGGGCTTCTAGTGACTTGCATTTTAATCTGCTGCGGTGCTCACTAATTCTGATTTTAAGTTGTCGCTCGGTCTTACCAATAAAGAGTAGGCCACAGGGGCATTTAATTGCATAAACAACATGATCTGAGACACAAGTTGTAGAATGTTTCAAGAAATAATTCCTTCCATGATACTCAAATCTAGTTAACTCCTCTGTTACTGCACATATAGTGCAATTGCCACATGGTTTATGTCCAACTTCCTCTATTTGGTTCACCTCCTGATGTACCTTCAATTTCGCTGGACTAAGTTTTTCCTTGAGGTTGGAATGTCGAGTCCAAACACATCTTATGGACTTATTCTGTAACCCAGGTAAAGTGCTAAGCACATTCCGATGTTTCTTTGTCTCAGGACTGTAATCGCGAGTATGGCTTTTTTTGTTCATAACTTCCTTGTTGTTTTGCAGATCGTGCTGATTAAACAATTTCCCCCTGAAGAAGTATCCGAAACGCATTAGCGGTACCCACATGGTGGCGTCGGGGAGCTGTATTAACAGCATTAAGATAAGCACATTCTTTATCATGCAAAACATGGTTTATGGATATTAGTTAAAAATTGGAGAAAGGTCTGATGAAAAAGAAAAAAACACAATATTTTTGAGTCAAACAGTATGGTCATTGATGCGATAAAGCATATTGCTTTTGAAAATTCTAAGCATTGCCAGTGTGAGTCTGAGACCTTTATTCACTTTTTTTATATGTATAAAATAAAATAATAAAAAAAGAAAAAAAGAAAAAAAAGAAACAAAGTGTAATTTTCATTAGCAATTTTCTCAATATCTTTAGAGGGTACTCTGTTTGTTAGTCAGTCTATAACCCTCTGGTATTTGACCTAAGTTGCAGTGGATTTGAATAAGGGCAGACAAAGAGCCTGCTATACTGACTCGGATAATTTGTTCCAGACATATGGAACAGCAAGGTGGAATGAACAAAGTCTGGAGTTGGCAGAGGCAGTGGAGGGCACAGGTAAAAGGGATCTGCCAGAGGAATGGAGTACCCAAGGAAGGGTGTAGGGTGAGATAAGAGAGGAAAGGTAGTGAGGAGCCGCAGAATGAATGCATTTATAAGTCAGTAGGAGAAGTTTGAACTGGATGCGGAAACAGATAGGAAGCCAGTGAAATGACTTCAGAAGAGGAGTTATGTGAGTATAGTGGCAATGGCAGAAAATTACCCATGTGGCTGAATTTTGAACAGACTTAAGGGGAGAGAGATGATTCAGAGGGAGACCAACGAGGAGCAGGTTACAATAGTCTAGATGCAAGGTTATTGGAGAGTGGGTAAGGGTCTTAGTGTGTTCAGAAAGAAAGGGACAAAATTTGCTGATGTTATAGAGAAAGATGTAACAGGTTTCAGTTGTATGTGTGCAGAGAAAGAGTGAATAGAGTCAAGGTTGTGAGCCCAGGAAACAAGGAGTATAGTGTTATCCACAAAAACAGAGAAAAGAGGAAGGGTGGGGGAGGGAGAAAGATAAGGAGCTTGGTTTTAGCCATGTGAGTTTCAGATGGCAGTGGGACATTCAGTCAGCAATATCAGATAAGCAGGCAGAGATTTATTTATTTAACTGGATTTGTTATACCATTTTTCTACCATTCAAAATGGTGTGCAATCAACAAAAGCAGCATTGGGGTTGGCAGGGAGAGTAGGCAAGTTACATTGCAATGCAAAACAAAACAACTACATCATTTTAATGGCAAGGGGTAAACAGGTAGTGATAAACTGCAATGGCACTTATGGTGGGGGAGAGGGAGGGATGTTATGTGCTAGGTGGGGGTTGTCTGTGGGCTGCTCTGTGCCAAAGTGTTCTTGAAAGAGGAATGTCTTCAGGTTCTTGCTGAAGGCCTGGTGTGATTGGATACAATGTAGTGCAGGGGGCAGAGAGTTCCAGAGGGATGGGGCGTATACCCTTTGGCGAGCGCACTGGGTGCTTTTGCAGATTTGTGATGGCAGGCCGAGTTGGTTTTGAGTGCTTTGTTTACATGGTCTGTTGGTCATGGGGTAGCATATAAGGGTCTGGAGGTGCATGCAGGTGAGGTAGTGGCGAGCTTAGTGGATGATGGTGAGAATTTTGTGTTTGATTCGAGAGGCAATTGGCACCCAATGAAGGGCTTTTAGAATGGGTGTGATGTGGGTGTGTCTGGTGACTCTGAAGATGGTGCGTGCGGTGGTGTTTTGAGCAAGTTGGAGTGGTAGGATGGAGATTTGGGGATCCTCTGGTATATCATGTTACAGTAATCAAGTATGAGAATGATGGAGACTTGGCATACTGAGCGGAAGTGTTCTGAGGGTAGGAGGGGGCAGAGGTTGCGTAGGGATCTGAGTTTGAAATAAACAGACTTGGTGATTTTTCAGATGTGGGCTGAAGTCCAGATGCTGGTCCAGGGTGATGCCAAGATATTTGACCTGTGTCCTTACTTGAAGGTCGAAGTCATCAAATTTGATGAATGATGGGAGTGTAAAAGTGGGGTCCCTTGTGACATGCAAGATCTCCGTCTTGCCAAAGTTGACTGCCAGGTTATGCAGCTGGAGCCAGTTAACTATTTCCCTGAAGCAGGTAGTGAGTTTAGAGTAGTCCAGGGCAGTTGTGGAGAAAGATGTAAAGATCATCATGTTGTAAGTGTAGATTTGATAACTGACATTGAAGCTTTGGATAGTTGTGCAGAGAGGCCAGATGTAGATATTGAAGAGCAGGGAAGAGAGAGCAGATCCCTGTGGTAGTCCTTGAGGAAGGGTGAAGAGGGCTGATGTGATCTGACTGATTTTTATCTGCTGGGTATGCTGAGAGAGGTATGAATGGAACCGTGCGAGGGGTGTGCCCTGTATTCCATTGCTGTGGAGTTGGTTGCGTAGCATCTGGTGAGAGACTGTGTTGAAGGCAGCAGACATGTCTAGAAAGAGTAAAGTGAACATCTGATGGTTCCTTCCATCCCGGTGAAGAGAGATGACAATAGGAATGTTAGCAGGGTTTCAGCGCTGTGGTGTGGGCGAAACCCATATTGATATATGTCAAGGGGTGCGTGTTGATCAGTGTTTTCCTGTACTGAATTTGGACAGCCTTCTCTATGATCTTTGCGAGAAAAGATATGCTGGCTATGGGCCTGTACGATGCAGGTAAGTTGGGATCTAAGTGTGGTTTCTTCATGAGGGGTATGTCTGAGGCTTGTTTCAGGGTTGGGGGGAGGCTGGCAAGAGAGAAGGAGGCATGGAGGATGCATGACATGATTGGGAGGAGAGTTGCTCTTAAAGACTTTATCCAGGCAACTGTGGGGGGAGGCAGTGGTGTTGATATTTGAAATGATGGTGTCAAGTTCTTCCGTTGTCACATTCCTAAATGTGTTCCAAAGATACGAGCCTTCAAGCTTTTTGACTTTGAGGGTATGAGGAGCACGGTGTGAGTGGCAGAGCTGTGCTTGGCTTTTAAGAAGTCTGCCTTGTCTTGTGGGTGAGGAATGTTGTCCTATTGTGATGGAATGGGTCTCTGGTGAAGGATTTCACCAGATTGAAGAGCTCTCTAGGTTTGTTGAGTACCCGCAGGAGGGTGCTGCTGTAATATTCCCACTTGGAGTTAATGGTGCTGTTGCAGTATACCTTCAATTGATCAAAGTATGTGCTTTTCAAGTCAGGGTCTTTGGATTTCCTCCTGCGGCACTCAGTCCAACAGAGTACACATTTTTGTTCCTGGAGTTCTGTGGAATACCAGGGCACGTGATGCTGTTGCTTTGAGGGTAGTGTTCATGGATTCCTAGAGAGATTTCATGGGCAGAGAGGTAGATCTGAGATTCGTCATCATAAAAATAGTACTGAAAACCATGGGAGGAGGTAAATGCGTCATGGGACTGAGTATAGAGAGGTAAAAGGAGAGGTTCTAAGTCAGAGCTCTGAGGTACACTGACCAAAATTGGGATGGGGGTAGGGGAGAATCCACCAGAACATACACTAAAAGTGTGAATGGAGAGATAAGAAGTGAGAACAAAGTATAAAGGAGAGGGTGGTGATCGACAGTGTCAAAGGCAGCAGAATGGTCGAGAAGGATGACAATCGAGTAAAGGACCTTGGATTTGGTGAGGAACAAGTCACTGGAGACTTTGGCAAGAGCCATTTCTGTAGAATGTAGACTGCCCACATTCACACTCTGTCTAAACTCTGACCATGTGAATGCCCACCGTGAAAGTACACGTCATACAAACAATGCATGTACTTTTACACTGATCGGTATTTATTCGAGATCATTTGCACGCTTATATTTATTTATTTATTTATTTAGACAGTTTTGTATACCACCTTATCCTTCAATCAAAGTGGTCACAACATAATTGGGGGATACATTTAACATGAGGGGATATGAGACACATACGCTAATACTTACAGGGAACATGGGCTATGGAGGGTTAAGTAGCTTGCCCAAGACCACTTATATGGACACTTACACACATAGGGGCCCTTTCACTAAGTGCCAATAACCAGTTAATGTGCATTACAGCATACAGTAACTGTTTGCGGAGAACATGTCAGCTACTTACCGCTAAAGTGCACATTAACTGATATTTGTCAATTAAAGTGGAGCATGGACAGGTTAGAGGCAGAGCATGGGCATGGAGAACACATTAGTGTATGAACACTATTAACATGGCAATTAGCGCGGGTGCATCTAATGAAACTTCTATGGGTATCATTTGGTTCTCCCACATTAATTGTGCCATCCATTAATGTACTCAGTTGCATATTAGTTGCTGGGAACATGCCGATTATGCCCCAAACAGCTAATAGGGAGGTTTTGGACTTAGCATGTATTACAAATGTATGTTGGCCTTACAAGTCTTTAGTAAAAAGGCCCCATAGATAACTAAAATGCCACATTTACATGCATGGTTAATGCTTAAAAATAGGTTCCTCCTTATAAATTACCCCCTTTGGGAGTAATGTATAAGGAGTTCCATAAAGCTATGCACCAGCAATGTGCATAAATCCCCTATGGTCAGTGAATTATTTGCATGAATGGACCTCTACGCATGTACTTAGGTTGTCGCTATTCTGGAAGTATGCACATCAGGCTGGCGGTGCATTCTTTCACTGTGCGCATGCACTGGGGTGGACTTTGAGAAGATCATAGGAAGAGTGCACATTTACACAGGTGAATTATAAAATACTATCATTTATGTGCATTCTTACAAAATCTAGGGGGGGGCATTTACACCAATTTTAGGACTGGCATAAATGCTTGTGCCTAATTTAACCCCCATTTTTAATCACTTCCACCCCTATTTTATAAAGTAAAATTTGTGTTACCTTACTTTATAAAATAGGCATAAAACGCACATGTTAAAACGCATAAATCTAGCCAGCCCTATTAAATTACCCTCCACATAGGGAGAGGATTCCTGTATATCTGGATTTTTTAAAAGTTATTCAGGTAGTTGGGAAGGCATTTTGGAATATAAGTCTCAACTTACTATGATGGGTAAATTTTTCTTTTTGAAATTTCCTAGTAAGTGTATTATTTACTATCAGAAATCTGTTTGTTTTCTTTGATTCTTCAGTTTGAGGCAATTTCTTATTGGTAATCGGTTATACCTCCATTTGATGTTGAGAACCTATAAATGAAGGCAATGACCCATGGCTAAACCCACAATGCTGTTTATGAGAACATCTTAGTTTTTTATGTTGTTTTTACTTTTTGCAGTTTTATTTTTCTAATTTTTATATTTTTCAGTATTTGGGTGCCTCCAAAAAGCTGGCACCTCCTGCCATGCTTACCTTGCTAATTGTGCTGCACCAGCCCTGCTCTTTTCCCCAACTTAGATTTTCTTTTTTCCTTATATTTTTATTACTTCCTTATTATTGTGGTAAAAAGTTGAATTTTTATCTCTTTAAGAATGTTGTTAAAGTGTGTAAAACATAATACTAAAAATGGATTAGTAACAATAATGATCTCCTAGATATCCCATTTGGGATTCGAGCATGATGCATAATATATTAAATGCAAAACACAAATCCTTGCTATTTCCACAAAATGATGCGATACAGAAAAACAAAAAATGCAGAAATTTAAATTTAATCATTACTAAGAACAAAACATTTTTATATCCAAAACAAATCAAAAATCAAAAATAGCCCATAAACCAAGGGACATTTTTTTTTTAAATATATAACCGAGGCAGCTCAAAATCCTCCGGGCACAAGAATTACTGTATAGTGTGCTCTACTTCTTTCATTGCTGCACCCAAGGTTACAGGATTGCTGCAAGTCCTTTTCCAATTTATATTAGAAATGTCCTTTCTTATTTCTTTACTCTTTAAAAATCCCTTCTTCATTCCATAAATCTTTACTTGAAAAAAAATCAACCCAGTCCAGTCCCAAATATTGATAATCAAGATAAGGTCTTGGCCGCCATGCCACTTATCCTCCTGCGGGCTTCATAGAACTCCTGAAGACAATGCGGAGCGGGGAAACTTTGGCTAGAGTCGGGATGTGTGACATTTGGCAGCAAAGAGGGCTTGTTGCAGTACAGTTAAGCAGCATTTGTGAAGTATTTTGCCCCTCATCATAGCGACAGTCTTCAGCCTGACAGATAAGTGTTGCATTTGGGTTTGCTCATCTTGGTTGTCAGTATTTGGAGTTGGACTGGACTGGTTTGATTTTTTTTCAAGTAAAGATTTATGGAATGAAGAAGGGATTTTTAAAGAGTAAAGAAATAAGAAAGGACATTTTTAATAAATATTGAAAAAGGACTTGCAGCAATCCTGCAACCTTGGGTGCAGTGATGAAAGAAGTGGAGCACATTATATAGTAATTCTTGTGCCCTGAGGATTTTGAGCTCCCTTGATTATATATTATTTTTTTTCCTTTGGTATGTGGACTTATTTTTTTATTTGTTTTGGATAGAAAAAGGGGTTGTTCTTAGTAATGATTACATTTAATTTTTGTTTTATCTTGCATAATATATTAAGCCAATAGATGGCACTGGACGACAAGGTATAGAAAGGAAGATTACTTCAGAAATTCGGTTTGGTTTATTAATCTAGAGATCATTTCATTAAAGGTGTGAGTAGATATGGTCATATAATGCCTGTTCTGTGTGAACTTCGTTGCCGTCCAGTTAAATGATGCATAATTTATAAAATTATTATGCTGGTGCATAAGGTTCTACAGTATAGTGTATGGTGTGAGTCCTAAGGCAGTTATGTCTGTGCTGAAGCCATATAAGTCATTATGCTTGTTAAGATCTCAATCAGCGTGTTTATTGGAAGTTCCTTTTCATTGTAAGATGCATCTTTTGATGCTTCATGCTCGTATGGTTTCTGTAAGTGCTCCTTGGTATTAGAATGCGCTTCCTTATGAGATACGCATAGTAAGGGACCCGGTGACCTTTAAGAAGCAGTTAAAAACGTATCTATTTCAGCAGGCATATTCTGATACAATAGAATAGTGGTGGTACATTACCAAGTTTAAGTTTCAATGTAAACCGCTTTGATTGAAATGATAAAGCGATATATAAAACCTGTTAAATAAATAAATAAATGGCGAGGGTGTTGGTGGCTTTTGGGCAGAAGTTATAAAGTGCTGAAGAAAGCATAGTTAGTGGACACGGGTGCATTGTTTTATTGTCTGGATCTTGTTTGGGAGGATGTTTATGCATTTTAGTTTGTGATTTTGTGATTATGTATGTTTTTATTGTAAACCGTGTGTTATATAAAAGTTGTAAATAAATAAAATGTTTACTTGATAGTTAATTTGGATCTGTGCTAATGTCCTGCTTTAAGGAAATAAGGTGAAACACATCATGCGAAAAATACATATGTAGATTTTGAGCATGTTTTTTCATTGGTAGCTCAAGGTGAGCTCCATTCAAATATAGGAGGTAATTCCCTGACCCTAGAGGGATTACAATCTAAGAGCTAGATTTACTGACCTGTGTTAATGCGGCACTCATTATTGTTAATGGGTCCTAGTAACCTGTATTAATTGCATGTTAATAAATCTAGTCCTAAACTTGCAACTGAGGTGACAGAATATAACATGATTTACCAGCAGGATTCAAACCCTGATCTTGCTAGGTCATAACCTGCTCTGCTAAACAATGGGCTATTTTTCTACTCAATATTTGGTGAATTCTCTACTCCACATGTCATGTCAAGATTTCTTGCCATTTCAAGATAGGATAGCATCAAGAAATTAATATTCTGATCGACAAAATTCAATTTTAAAAGTAAAGGAACCCAGTAGTGTGTTTATGTTAATTTCTATATGTGTGAAGGCCAATATTAGACAGGATGGGGTAGATTCTGAACCACGTTTAGCGGGTCTGGATGTCCGATCCAGACATCCAGACCCGCTAAACACCTGAATCGCAATGCCAGCAACAGTGCTCCCTACACGTAGATCCGAGTTGTGCAGGGAGCTCTATTTATGGGCGGGAGAGGGTAGGCTGGAGGTGGAGTGAGGGCGGGCAGTGGGCAGCAACATGACTCCAGACATACAGGGCCAATTCCGAGGTCAGCCCTGTATATCCAGGGTCGGCCATTTAAACAGGGGACTTATTCCACCTCAGAGTTGGAATAAGTCCCCCTGGACGTTGGGGGATGCTGGAGCCAAGGTGCGAAAAACAGGTGAGGGGGTGCAGGGGGTGTCACACAGCCCGACCTTGGCCATGGAAGGCCCAATCGGGGGTTGGGCTGCAGGGAACAAAGAGTCTGCTGTTGCTGCTGTTGCTGCCAGGAATGCGACTCCTGCATGGAGCCAGGTTGAGCTAGCCGGGGATGTGGATGGAGTGCCTGAATCCCAGACATCCAGCCACTATGCCGCAATTCTGCTCCCATGGGGCCATCTAGTCCCAACAGGAGCAGAATTGGGTGCATCTCCAGCCTGTCTGGATGTCTGGACGTCCGGACAGTCCAGTGACACACAGGTTTGAATTGACCTCAGTGTAGAGAGGGACATTAAGGCATCCAGATTGAAAGTGGAAAATTCCCATTCTTTTTATAAAGGCTCTGCCAAACACAGATCCTCTTGTAAAATACGTGTAAGGACATACAGCACGGCTCATTGATGTCTCACCACATCCAGCAAGAGCAAAGATTTTAAAAAGCTGCATTTGGGGAAAAAAGAATGCAGTTTTCCCCAAACGTATGTGGAAGTAGCTTTTTAAAATTGCTGCTCCTGACTAGAGGTGTGCAGGCCCAAACCTTTCATTTGGTTTCAATTTTTATTTTTAAATAGCTCATCCTAAAGCACAAGAACTATTATGCAATCGTGCACATTCTTGCTCAATAGTGCATGCAGTTGTGCAATAGTGCGTGCTCTTGTACAATAGTGTGTGCTATGCGCAATAGGGTACACTATTGAATGGAAACCAGAAAATGACAATTTCATCATTTCCTGTTTCGTCTGACACTTTTGTTTCAAACAAAAGCACATCCCTTCTCCTGACAGCATCCATCTCCTTCCTCTCTCAACATCCCCGAAAACAATTCCCCATCCAATGGTCCCCCAGCATCACTCTCCATGACCCATGGCCTCCAGAAACAATCATCTCACTCCCCTTCCATTTCCATATCGAATTCAAACTTCTCCTTCTGACTTATAAATGCATTCATTCTAATGCTCCTCAGTACCTTTCCTCTCTCCCTACACCCCTCCTCGTGAATGCCGCTCTTCCTCTGGTCTTCTCCTCTCTATCTCCTTTTCTTCCACTGCCAACTCCAGACTTTAATCCTTTCATCTTGCTGCTCCTTATGCCTGGAACATAAGGACCCGAGACTGTACATCAGGCTCCTTCTCTCCCCCTTTTCAAATACATGCTGAAGGCTCATGTCTTTGAGGCTCATCTTTTGGATCCTGATCACTTGTTTTCTTTGTGTCTCCTTACCTTTCCCAATTTGTACCCTTATTCTTACCTATTATTGTATTGTCTGTCTTGATTGTATTGTAAGTACTGATGAGCAGGGACAGTCTTATATATGTGTCTGAACAGCACTGCATATGCCTTGTGATGCTATATAAATGATCAGTAGTAGTAATAGTAGTATAACCCTACTTGACATCAAGCCCTTCCAACACCCTTGACATCAAGTTCCTCCAACCAGCCTCCCTGACATCAAGGGACCCACCCGACTCCTCCAACATTAATTTTCCTCCAAGGGTCCCCATGGCAGACCCCCCACCCTCCAGCCATGGAAGACTGCAGCTGGGTGAATGTGGTTTATTTCCACAAAAGTAGAAGTGAGGAGAAGGCTGGGAACTACAGGCCTATTAGTTTGACCTCCGTGGTGAGTAAATTAATGGAAGCAATGCTAAAACCAAGGATAGCTCCACTTCTGGAATCCACTGAATTACAGGAACTGAAGCAGCATTGTTTTACTACAGATAGCTCTTGTCAGCAAATCTGATTAATTTCTTTGAATGACCAGAGAGTTGGATTGGGGGGAGCACTAAATGTGGTGTACTTAGATTTTGGCAAGGATTTTGACACATTTCCGCATGTGCAACTCATAAATAAACTGAGTGCCTTTGGAATGGGTCCTAAAGTGACTAACTGGGTCAGAAACTGTTTGACGAAGCTCAGTAGTAAATGGCATTCCCTTTGAAGGCAGGAGTGTTACAGGGATCGGCCTTTGTTCCAGTTTTTGTTTTCAACATTTTTGTAAGTGATACTGTGGAAAGTCTATCAGTAAAGGTTTGCGTCTTTGTGGATTATACCAAAATCTGCAACAGAGTAGACACTTTGGAAGGTGAGGATAACATAAGTAGGGATGCAGTGAAGCTTGAGGCATGGTCTAAAGTATGGGGCTAGTGGTTAGGACATGGTACCTTAGGCTAGAGGGCTGGGAGTTCAATTCCCACCTGAGTACAGCAAACTCAGGATGGAGAGACTGGGGCGTCTAATCCTATAGGCACTCCTTGTGATCTTGAGCAAGCCTCTTAACCCTCTGTGCCTCAGGTACACATAGATTGTGAGCCCTTTGGGGATGAGGGAATGTATCCAGTACCTGTCTAGTGATTGCATAATGTAAACTGTTTTCCTTGAAGGATAAGGTGGTATAGAAAACTGGTTAAATAAAAAATGCAGGGTCATGCATCTGGGATGCAAAACCCCAAGAGAACACTATGGCATATGGATTGAAGTACTTCTAAACCCCAAGAGAACAGTGTGGCATATGGATTGAAGTACTTCTAAACCCCAAGAGAACAGTATGGCATATGGATTGAAGTACTTCTAAACCCCAAGAGAACAGTGTGGCATATGGATTGAAGTACTTCTAAACCCCAAGAGAACAGTGTGGCATATGGATTGAAGTACTTCTAAACCCCAAGAGAACAGTATGGCACATGGATTGAAGTACTTCTAAACCCCAAGAGAACAGTATGGCACATGGATTGAAGTACTTCTAAACCCCAAGAGAACAGTATGGCATATGGATTGAAGTACTTCTAAACCCCAAGAGAACAGTATGGCATATGGATTGAAGCACTTCTAAACCCCAAGAGAACAGTATGGCACATGGATTGAAGTACTTCTAAACCCCAAGAGAACAGTATGGCACATGGATTGAAGTACTTCTAAACCCCAAGAGAACAGTGTGGCATATGGATTGAAGCACTTCTGTGCATGAAAGAAGAGCAGTACTTGGGCACAATCATATCCAATGATCTTACAGTGGCCAAACAGTTAGAAAAAGCAATGGAAAAAAACAGCAGACTGCTTGGATATATATTGTAGTGCTAGCAGGAAAAAATCAGCGACAGTCCTTTATGTAAGTCTACGGTGAGACCTCATTTATTGTACTATGTGCAGTTATGGAGATTAGAGCTTCAGATGGAATCAGTCCAGAGAGTGCCTATTAAAATGGACCATGGTCTTTGTCGTAAAATGTATGAGGACAGACTCAAATATCGAACTATGTATGATTTTGAAAAGAAAAAAAGCAAAAGAGGGAAGATATATAGAGACTTTTAAGTTCTCCATAGTACAAATAACACTGCTGACAGACCTAGTCCAGTTGAAAGGAAGCTATGGAAAGAGAGGTGTAGAATGAAGGTGAAAGGGGATACATTCAAGAGTAATCTAAGGAAATATTTCTTTACGGAAAGGGTTGTGGAAGCATGGAAGATCCTTCCAGTGAAGATGATGAACTCAAGAAAGCACGGGATAAGTATAAAGGATCTCTGAGGGAAGAAGGGATTGTAGAGTATAGATTGGCAGACCGGATAACTGTATGGTTTTTATCTGATGTCATTTTCTATGTTTCTATTTTTCTATGACCATATAGTTTTTCCTCTTTTACTGAATATAGTCCTGCTTTTTTTCCTGTAATAGTTTATGGTATGAAGATTATGGTTTCGGATTTGAGTTATAATTACTTGCCTTTCCAAATCTGATTTCAAGATGTCTTGAACTTTTGGCTTGTTTCTCCAGTGTAGACCCTCTCTTCCTATTTTTTTTACATTGGATCTCATACAGTACACTACATTCATAGAGAAGCATGAATGTGAGCCTTTAACTTTGAATGCCTTTCCCACATGGGTTGCTGTAGACTTACCACAAACCATTATGGAAAAAAACAGAATGACTGCTCAGTAGGTGAACATTTCTTAAAGGAGAATCATTCCCTTAACAACCTTACAATAAAGTAGTAAGGAAAACTTCAAGAGCACACACAGGACTAGAAACCTTTGAACATTTTGAAAATGATACAATAGAGACATTGGCTTTTTCACCCATTATCAGATATAGGGTCTTTCATCTGTAAAGTATCATTGTCTCATCACTACTGTCTATTCCCCCTAATAGCCTTTCATTCAGCTGTAATGATATATGCAGACATCCTAAGACCTAGGTAGTTTCTACTATTTAAAACTGGTGTGACTGCATTGCATCTTCACTGACCTGATGAAGACAGGATAGCTCTCAAAAGCTTATCAAAGATACAATCCAGACTGTCCAGATGGCCCCATGCAGGATGTGCCCGTTAGGACCCGATTCTGTATGGCGGGAATAAAACATTCCCACCGTACACAGAATCAAGCCCGAGGATGGCCCGGCGTGCCCTACCTGCCTACAGGGAGGTCCTCCTTGCTTGCACCCCTGACTCGCATGGCTTAGAGTCCCCTCTTTCCCGCTGCCCAACCCATGGCTTGCCAGCTGGGGCCTGGATTGGGTGGTGGGGATCCCCCTTCATCTGTCCCCGATCGCCGGGTCAGTGCTGCTTATTCCACCTTCAAGGTGGAATAAGCAGCATGTCCCCTCTGACTCGACAGGACATACAGGGCTGTGACCTGAATCAGCTTTGCACATCCTGCTGGTTCGGACCACCCCCACTCCATCCCGACTCCGCCCCCTCCTTACCCCCACTGGCTCTCTCCATCCTGTGGCTCTAGCCATGCAGGGAGAGCAGGAGGGGGAATAGGTTCCAGACGGCTTTTGGGGCAGCAACCCGCAACTCTGAATCGGGCCCTAAGTGGGCTAGTTACTAAAGCACACTAGTGTTAACGTGCATTGGTGTGTGGCATCGACCATTAACACATATTATTTTAGCACAGGCCCCATGTTGTTCAATGGAGCCTACAATAATGCACATTAATAGTGAATTAGTTCATGTTAATATTAGTGTACCTTGCTAACTAGCCCCCTAAGTCAATCAAATAGAAAGATATCACCTACAACTTGTTGTTGACCATTTTTTCCACATATCCAAGTAGACTAACATAGCAACCACAATTCTCTACTCAAGTACTCATGCAGCAATAAGAGGAATAGCTTGAAAATTATCTATTTAAATTTATGCCAGCATTTTCAGTGTTGACACTTGAACACATAGTTCTATGTTTGGCTGCTCAGCCAAATATTTGTTATCATTCATTATTGTTATTATTTATGTGCAGTTACTGTATCACCCTCTTTATTATTTTTTAAGTTGTGCTCCCATCCCTTCTTCTCTCTTTGCCTCCTTCTCTCCAACCCATATTCCCCTTTTTCATCTCTTCATCCCCCTGGCATTTCCCCCCACTTTGCTTCTTTATGACCTCTTCCCTTCCTTCTAGCCTCTTCTTTTTCCCCTTCTTACTCTCTTCAGTAGCACATTCATCTTAGTGGTTCAGTGAGACGGAGCTGCCCCAGGTTACAGTAGCAGAGGCAGGGATGTTAGCTCTCTCTTTTCATCAAGCAGCTTCTCCTGGCCACAGCACTAGCAGTTACTTCCTCTGCTTTCTACAAAACTCTTAAAGCTGCTATCATCTTGCAAACAGGATTCATGATGACTACCATACTGCCTGCTTTAGGCAAAAAAACAAACAAACGCCTACCTCACATATTAAGGATGACTCACTTTGAGGTAGGTCACTAAAAGTTTAGGATGTAACTCATAGACACTAGGTTTACCTATTAATAGAGCAAGGACAAATCAAGACCCTGCTACTTCTACCAAACACTGGGGTAATCACTCTTCCACTTCTCATCACAATGAAAAGCTCTAGAGCCAACCAATCCCTTAGTGGCTGCAAGATGCACCAGAGTACAAGTACAAGGGAGTCAGATGGCTCATCTGTTGTGTTTACCAATGCTGTGAATACTCGTCTATGGGAATGTCCAAATGCTGATATGACCATTTGCATATGTGCTTACAAGTAAGAAGGAACATAATAATAGTGTAATGTACAGTACATTCTTTTGTCCAAGTATGCCCTCTGCTGACTTTATTGTGTCAATTTATATGCTATATGCCAGGATAAGTGAAGGTCATACAGACCGTAAAAGCGGTGAGAAAACAAGAAATAGAAAGATGTTCCAGGCATAAGGAGCAGCAAGGTTGAAAGATGGAAGTCTGGAATTGGTAGTGGAAGAGAAGAGCACAGATAGAAGAGATCTGCCAGAAGAGCGGAGTTTCCGAGAATGGGTGTAGGGAGAGATAAGAGAGGAAAGGTAGAGTAGAGCAGCCAAATGAAAACACTTATAGGTCAGTAGTAGAAATTTGAACTAAATGTGGAAATGGATACGCAGCCAATGAAGTGAATTGAGAAGAGAGGTGGTATGAGCATAGCGACACTGGCAGCCAGGTATTTGGGAGATAGTTTATCTTAACTGCAAGGGTAAAAGCAGAGGAGATATGAGTAAACGGTGATAGGTTAGCACATCAATGCATAGGTGGGCCCTGAGGCTTCCAGGACTGGCAGATGCCCTTTCAGAGAGGTTTTTGTGGGGAGAGAAAATGTTGGTTTGTTAGTAGAGAGAGTATATGGATGGTGTATGCTCCCTGCTGAGGAATTCTCTAAATCTTGGGGGAGAAAGGGAATTCTTTGGGTTAAAGCTGATAAAACCTGTTCACTTTAAAATTCAGTGATTTATTAAGTTAATTAGGGTTTAGTATTACAAGCCAACTTTCAGTAAAATTAAAGCCAGTTAGGATATAGCTTAACAGAGAGAGGAGAATAGGGTAAATATTCTTAGAGTACACAGAGATAAATTGTTTTCTAGTGACCTTTTACAAAGAAGCCTTCTTGTTAGGAGGCAAGAGAACTGTGCAATTCTTTTAAATAGGTGTTAAAGCCAAATGACAGATCAAAGGGGCAATTTGAAAAGCTCCCTCTATCAAACCAAGGGCAGTATGAATCACCCAAGAAATTAAGAGATTGCCTTAGAAGCACAGATATAAATAGGTCATCCCTCCCATTCACCTCAGGAATAATCTTTGATTTATAGCCTCCTAAACTAGCACAGATGACAAGACTTCGACTTTCATACTTTGGACACATTATGCAAAGAGAGAGATCATTAGGGAAAGACATCATGCTTGGCAAGGTTAAAGGTCATCGCAAAAGAAGAGGCCAGCAATGAGATGGATCAATACAATAACAGCAGCTATGGAAGCCACTATATAAACAATAAGCTCCCTGACTAAAGACCGAACACAGTTTAGGATAACTATCCAGAGGGTTGCCATGAGTCGACACCAACTCGACGGCACTTAACAACAACAACAACAATAAACTAGTTAAGGGGAAAGGGGTGTTTTTACTCATTTTCAGGTTTAATCGATTATCTTCATCAGCAAATTATTGGACCTTAGGAGTAGATTAATTAAGTCCTTGCAGTTCACTGTAAGGTGAACACAAAAAGTCCCTTATACTTATTAGGTATAGTTGTATTGGTTCAAGTATCACTATTCCCCAAGCATCTTTAAACAATTAAAACAACTTTAAATAGCCAAAAGAAATCATTAAATCTCAGATGCAGACAGCAATCCAGCAACAATATAAAGGCTATCCAGTCTTTTGCACTGTTACATGTATGTTTATCTCCCAGTTTGTGAGAGGTCTTATGTGTGTATGAGGTGCAAGGAGCTCTATGCTCTCAAGGAACAAGTTCGATCTCTGGAAGCTAGAAGAGTGGATTTGGAGGTACTGAGGCAGAAAGAAAGCTACAGTATATAGACAAGGCCTACAGGGCTATAGTAGAACCTCCAGTTTGGTAGCCCCACCTCCAGTTTGGTAGCCTCTCTGCTGCCATGGAGGAGAGAGGTCACTTGAAAGGAGAACATCACTTTGGTGTGGCAGGAAGTAATCTTATAGCTAGGACCCGTCCTCCATGTGATGTAATACTCTCTCACACTGAGGATGTGTCTCCAGGGCCACGAGGCCATTATTGTTAGCGATTCAATCATTAGGCATGTAGAGCCCAATCTTGAAGGCATTTACACGGGTAACTGCCCTAGTTACCCATGTAAAGGCCATATCCGGGATTTTCAAAGGGCACCTACACGGGTAGTGCCCTTCAAAATTCTCGTATATGTCCCTAAAGCACCAAGATGCTATTGGTTAGCATCGGGGCATGTTACGGGCATTCTGGAGTGGAGCGAGGACAGAGGAAAGGGCTAGCTGGGTAGCACTGATTTTCAATGATACCCGTTTAGCCCTCTATGCCTTAAAGATAAGCAAGGTTTTTCCTCGCCTATCTTTCAGGCGCAGGAGCTAAGCGGGTAACATCGAAAATCGGTGCTACCTGGCTAGCTCCTTCGGCTTCTGGGTTGTGTGGTGAGACCCAGATTTTCATTGCTGGGGCCGCATATGACCCCAGCTTTGAAAATCCGGGTTAGGCGGAAGGAGAAATGGGCTATGTACCAGCATTGCTCATAGAAGCGCCCAACTGAAAATTGGGCCCGTAGACAACTGTGTGACTGGTGGATGTGAGGATCACCTGGTTACTATGTGCCACTGAGATAACATTTTAGATAGTGCTGGGGAGGAGCCTGCTATCTTGGTACATGCTGGTACCAATGACAAAGGAAAGTGTGGGAGGGAGATTCTGGAAGCCAAATTTAGGCTTTTAGGTAGAAAGTTGAGATCCAGAACTTCCATGGTAATGTTCTAAGAAATGCTTCCCTTTCCATGCGCAGAACCCAAGAGGCAGGCAGAGATCTGGAGCCTCAATGCATGGATGAGACGATGTTTATGTTTATGTTTATGCAATTTTTGATATACCACCCAGGCTGAGGGCATCAGAGCGGTTTACAATCACTATATAAGCAGGTACTGAATACATTCCCTCGTCCCCAAAGGGCTCACAATCTATGTGTACCTGAGGCAATGGAGGGTTAAGTGACTTGCCCAAGGCCACAAGGAGTGCCTATAGGACTAGAAACCCCAGTCCCTCCGGCCTGAGATTGCTGTCCCCAGGTGGGAATTGAACCCCTGGCCCTCCGGCCTGAGGTACCCTGTCCTAACCAAGGAAAAGGAAAAGGATTTTGGATTTGTTATGAACTGGGCAACATCCTCATAAAGGGGAGGCTTTTCTGAAAGGATGGGCTCCACTTTAACCAGGGTGAAACCAGGCCGCTGAATGGTTAAGTTGCCTTTACACAACCTCAGACCAGTCAAACGCCCATAATAGCAAGTGCCGTAGAACTGTAGTAAATAAAAGCTGCAAAGTGAATTTCACCACATCACCGCCGACTCCTTATCTTCCAGAAATGTATATAACTCCCCTGGATCATCAAACGTCTTGGTCTGGTTATCCAGCGTGACTCTCCTGCGGGCAGGGTAGAGCAGCCCAAAACAGGCCTGCAGCTGTAACAAGTGTGGACGCAGTGCCAGAAAACTCTTTCTCCGATCCACTGTCGCCTTTGCAAAGTCCGGGAAGAACAGGAGTTTGTGTCCCTGATATTCCAAAATTGAAAGTGCTCTGGCTGCTCCCATTATTTGTGAAACTTGCAAAAAATGTAAAACTTTCAAGATGATTGGGCTTGTACGCTTGCCCATGACCACGGACTGAGTAGGCACTTGATCTCGAATGGTATGGCAAACTGCAACTTTAACACACCCAGAATCATGGCCTGCAAAAAGGACACCATATCAGGGCTCTCTGCTCCCTCAGGAACTCCTAGTATTCTTATGTTGTTCCTCCGAGGGCAATTATTACTGTCTTCCACCTCTCTTTGTAATGAACGTATCAACTTGGCCTGCTTCTCAACGGCCTTGAGCCTTTCCCATGTGATGCCATCATATTCTCTACCTTCTCCAAACGAGCCGTAATTAACTCCAAAGAAGTTCTCAAAACGTTGATATCTTCCTGCATTGCACATAGCGATTCTCCATTAGATTTGACCAACTCTTTGACTGCCTGAATCTCAGCCAGGAGCTCCTGTAAGGTCTCAGGACAATCTCGGATGACCACCATCTTGTGAGGAGAGAGAGGTTTATTATTTATGTTTATTATGTTTATTATAAATTTGATATACCGCTCAGGCCAAAAGGCATTAGAGCGGTTTACAATACTATATCATTTGAGGAAATAGGAAAAGAATGCCATTTATGAGATAGGACAGAATAGAGAACAGAGACAGTCAAACAGATAAGAGGAAGAGAAGAACAACGAACAGCAAGTTACCACGATATATAAGCATGACAAACCAGTCCATGTCATCGGTGTAAACTCCAGAAACAGACGCCACGGTCCATTGCCTAAGGTTCCATTTTGGTTCTCTTTGCACTGGCGTTTTGAGATACTTGGTAATCCAGCAGCGTCTGCTTGGGGCCTGACATATCCGGGATCGAATGGTATCAAAGTAGGTAGGAGCTATTTGATTAAAGACTGCAGAAGTCATGATTCTTGCCTATTTCCCTCCGGAGCACAGCTCTTACACATCCATCTTGATCAGAAACCAAGCTCCGCCCCCTACCCCTTAGTTTCTTGATTGTAGGAACTACAAGGACAAACAAGACATAGGACTATAAGTGAAATATTGAAGGAGGGGGCAGAGGAATAGCACAACAATTTCAATGCAAAAAACAACAATTGTTAAACAAATAATTGCAAGGAGAAACAATAGAAGGGAAGGGGGATCAGCATCTAGCTTCAGGAGCCAAAAGAAAGAAAAAAGAAAGATTTATTCAAAAGCCTGGTTAAAAAGCCAGGTCTTCAGTCTGGATTTTAAACTTTGAATTAGAGGAGTCCATCCGGAGTACAGTGGGCATGGTGTTCTGCAGATAAGGGGCTTGAAAACAAAAGGCAATAGACTGATAGACTTCTAGGCAGGGCTGGCCCAAGGGTTTCTGCTGCCCTAGGCAGAAATCCCAGCCTTGCCACCCCGCCCTCTACTCACATCGCCCCCTCCCAGCTGTTACCATCCCCCCCAAGCTGCCACCGCACCCCCTCAAGCTGCTGCCACCACTGTTGTGCCCTCCAGCAGCCGTTGATTCCGTCTAGGGAGGGGGAGGCGGGCAGTGGCAAGCCGCCACTTTTGGAAATACTGCTGCTGCCCTCCTCCCCTCAAATGGAATCGGCAGCAGCTGGGGTGCAGCGGAAGCGGCCACCCATGTGTGTGCCATCGCTGCAGCCACCCACCTGTGCCACTGCCACCACCCACCTGGGCCAGCTGCCCTAGGCAGATACCTAGCTTGCCTAGTGGACAGGCCAGCCCTGCTTCTAGGCATAGGATGCATTTTGTAGGCGTCAATAAGAAATTGGTATTTGATGAGCGAAGGGTACTGGAAGGACTGTATGGACCTGCAATCAACTGAGCCACTGGTGGGTTAAGTGACCTGCTCAAGGTAACAAGGAGGTGTTGTCAGACCATGAAGGTTGTGGCAGACATAAAATGCGACAGTAATACATTCTGAAATGTCACATAAGGAGTGTTAAAGGGCCTCAAATCCTGGTGTTTTAGCCCCCCGGCCATTGTCATGACCATTATGCCACGCCTCCAAGCAGGTGCCTAACATCTGCAGGTTGAACATGTCTGACCCCTTACAATGAGCTGCAGCAGAGCCAATAAAACCATGCTCTCAAAGGGCATGATAGGGAATAGCATGTCTGCTGACCCAAAGTGTGGCTAAAAAACATAACAAAGTAGAAGGATGTGTCTGCAAGTCACAGCAGAGCCTGGACTGTTACAGACAGGGAGATGATCTGAGTAGCACACAGGCCCAGAATGAACAAGTGGGAATTGAGCCCTTGTCCTCTGCTTATGGAGGAGTTGCACTAACCAGTGGGTTATACCTCCACACTGCTCTGTACAGTAATGCCTGGATTCAAAAAGACTGTAGGTCACTGCCTAACTTGTCTGCTGTGTGTGCTGGTATAGGTTAATCCCTTTAGTACCCATGAAGCACTGCACACGCAGGACAGCAGTCTGCAGATGATCACCAAATGGAGAATGCACTGAGCCATCACATAAGCTCAGTAAGATGCACTGACAGTGTGTGCTACAAGCACAGAACAGCTACAAACCGTGCTACCAAGCAGTTTCAGCGGTCATCCTGAGGGTGAGGATGGGTGTCCAGGACCTGGCCCCAGAGCTTGCACTGTTAGAGATGGCCTCTGCTGGCCATGCTGTAGAGCCACATCATTGCCAGTGTGCGGTAGGTATTGTCTGCAGTGTGCTTATACTAGTCGCTTTGTTTTCTGCACAATTGCAGTATGCCATAGGTGCCTGTCATATCAAAGCCCTGTGTCCTGCCCTTGTTGGACAGGGACCCTCCTAGAACAGTACATACTAGTGCCCAGTGTTGCAGCAGCTGATGCCAAATGCAGTGGGGGCTTCTAGGTTTGTATGCCCCATATTGCTATCATCCTGCTGGTCCTGTCATGACCATAGTGAGCAGGCCAGGAACAATGGCTGTCCTAACCATCTGGAACTACCAATCCACCACAGCAAGCACTGTCAGACTGCACCTACGGCCCAACACAGGGCTGTTTTAACCATGCACATACTACCTGCAGCCAGTCAGCATGCAATGCATGTGCAGAGCAACCATGTATACCCTGGTTTAGGACAAACAGCATTGTCACCTGGCATTTGGGCTCCTAGGACAGAGAGATCACCCACATCACTGGAGCTGGATACTTTATAGCATTATATGGATACATAGCTGTGCCATGGTCAGAGTGAGAGTGCCCTCGCAGCATGAACTGCTGTGGCCACGCAAGCCATGCATGTGGCAGATAGGCACTACGAAGTCTCAGCCATTGACTTGACCTCCAATGCAGATATATCCTGGACAAACTGCTCTGTTTCAGGCCATACCCTTAATCCTCTGCTTCTCATCATGCACATTTGCAGACTAATGCTGGGAACAGCCTGAGCAATGTGGGGCACAGCGAAGAGCAGAAGGCCGCAGAACTCTGGAGACACACACATACTCGCTGTGCAGTGCAAGAGTGGGGATGGTTCGCATCCCTGCCTGCCACTTTGGTCTCCATATCAGTTCAGGTATTGTTAACGTGTGCTCATTGTGCTGGTGCTAGTAGCATACTCTGACATTAATGCCTGTTGTTAACACTGGCTCAGTGTTTCGGTGCTATGAGTCTGCCTTTCTATCCAGCTGTGGATAGTGGAACCTGTCTGTGTGGCTGATGGGTGTTTGGACCATTGCTGGCCAATTCATTGGGTGTTGCACATGCTGGTGCTGTGCCTAACCTGTAGGCTAAAGTTTACCCACAGGGACATGATCTGCAGCCAGATCTTGAACCTGTGACCTTCAACTCATATACACACTGGCTTTGTGTATTGCACCACGGAGCTGCCAAATTCATGCAGCAGTCCCTGTGTGGAGCTGTAGTCACTGACAACGTGAATGTGGGCATGAGTAGAGGTATCCCTATGTCTGCTATGATCTCTACATGCCCTGTGCCATACCTGTTTGGCAGGTGTTGGAGGTGGAAGTATTGCCGGTCAGTATTTTGCCATGGCTCTGTATGCTGCTGGCAGTGAATGCTGCACCCGTCACCAACACCCTCACACCATGCTGACATGGCAGCATGCTGTCAGTGGGGGTGGGGTGCAGCCCCGACCTGTCCACCATGCGGTTTAGACGTGCACATAGGGCACCAGTTATTGATGGGGGGGGCATAGGCACACATAGTTGTCCATTATGCCCCCACAAAAAAAAATTGCCACCAGCATAACCCCATCTCTTCTAGCTACAGATATGTCTTGGGGTAGAGGCAGTCAGCTGCAATAGTGGTATTTCCCTGGACAGTTGCTTTTTGCAGCCCCATATAGAGCTACTAATATCATGCAATACCGTGAATCCCCCTCTCAACACTTCACCATATTTTTGTTGGGCATAAACCGCAAGAGGAAGAGAGAAATCCTCGACCTCACATGCAGTACATGCCCCTTTTTTTATTCATTTAAATGTTCTCATAACGTTTCCATAAAACAAGTATAAAAATCACACTTATCTGGTTCGTCACAGTGTATTGCATGATATTATTGGCTATTTACTTTTTGAATACCGTTTTTTCTGGGACTGTTATATTTGATTGGTACCATATAGAGCTACAGCTGCTGTGCTACCAGCCTCTTCCTCTGGAGCCAGAGTCAGCTGCAACATGGGGGGGTGGACAGCTGGGGTCTCTGCCTAGGGTGCCAGGGACATTAGCACTGCCCCATGTTGCGCATCACCTTTTCGCAGCAGCAGCATGTTTGTGTGCCACCACTGTCAATGTGGCATCATGGCAGATATCACAGATGTGCAACCTGGGCAGCTGCCTTGTCTGTCTTGCACACTAGCAACTACCACTGTATGACCCATGTGCCATCCCCTTTGATCCATTTGCACCATCAACATATTGCCCTTTTATATTTGGGCACTATGCTGTTGCTGCTAATAGAGCACTACTATCACTTTCTTGGGCTCACCTGTCTGTGGATCACATTGCAGACGTTAAAATAGCTCTCTCCCCTCAAAATATCCCCTTTCCACAAGGTTTACTTGGTCTTAGGGTTCCCAGCATTAAAGGGTGCCAATGCAACAGGCGTTAATTGAGCACCCGCTGTTAACACCCACTCTCTGCCCTGTTAATGCCCATTCTCTGCCTCGTTAATGCCCATTCTCTGCCTCGTTAATGCCCATTCTCTGCCTACTGTTCCCTTGATGCTGAAGAAGCTTTTAATGCTCCTTAGTGCAGCTTTTTCTCAGCATAATGGCACATTTGCTTCGTTAATGACCTTTAGTAAGCATACGCCTATATCTTTATACCTGAGTATCTGCTGCACCACATAAGGTTATTGAAAAAGGAGAAAAGGAGGAAATAGGTCTTTCTTTAAGATCCCAAAGAAGAAAATGGGTTCATGAGTTGGATGTCTGAAAATGGGCATCCAGACACACAAATCACAGAGGTTATCCATTTTAGAAAGCACAAGCACATCCATGTAGCATGGGGACATGATGAGGCGCGGCCTGGGCCGAACAATGGAGATGCACATCATGGTGTAATTTCAGAATGTCATAAGCAATCTGGCCCTGGTTATTCAGACATTCATGACTATACCTGCCCCTGATCACAAATAAGGTGCAAAAAAATGCTTGTTACATGGCTGCAGTGCTTCCAGGATGAAGAACAAAATATGCTTTCATCTTCACAGTTGATATTTCCTTACCAAAGAAACTTACATGTAAATACTCTAAACATATTACTGGCCCACCAGCCACATGTCTGATTATCTGAAATGGCCAGCCAGGATATGCAAGTCTGTAATCATCCCTCAAATATTGTATATGTAAATACTACTATGTGTTCAAATATGTGTAAATAGTTAATTACGGTTATCCAAGTTGAGCTACCTGTTATCTGTAATTTACGGTGTAACCCCACCGTAAAACCTAAATGTTCCATGTAAACCGCGCTGATGTTGAAGAGCTGGTATATAAGAGAAATAAATAAATAAATAAATAAATTATAACATAGTCACCCCAAAATACACTGGTCAGCATGTGCAAGTACCCATTTCTAAGGCCGTGTAATTCCGTGACATCAATATTTGTGAAATGTCCTACACCAATGCACATACCTGATCTTGCTATCTATGTGGGCTCTTCACACCAGACATGGCTAGATGGATGTTCATCTTTTGGGGTGGAGAGGGAGCAATTTCAGAAGACACGTACATCCCTTCACTGCTACCACTGGCCTGGATTTTTGGACATTGTGCTCTGGAGATCTCAGATTCGTTCTGGACATCTCTTCTAAAATCTCTTTTAATACAAAAGCAATATGTAGATACTTTGGGGCATGTTTACTAAAGTGCCATGAGTAGTGCAGGGAAATGCATGGTTAGCATGTGTTTTTACCATGGCAGATGCAGGGGGTGCAGCCACAGAAGGGATGTTCTGCCACGATATGTGCATCACTCTTGTGTTACTTGCGAACGTGCGGCCATAGCACATGCTCACAATGAGGGCACTCTCATCAATCACACCTATAGGACAGTAGTAACGGGTCAGTTCACAATAAAGAGTGATGACCAGGAATAGGCATAACTGGCTGCAAGCCCAGAGCAATGGGGCTAAGTATAAGAGGGTGGGGCATGCAAATCAGGAAAGCAAACACATAAGCAAGTCTGTGCTGCACCCCTAACTGTGAGATAGGGTGCAAATGTGGCATCTGCAAATGCAGGAGGCCTTGTATGGGATCAGGCAGGGTGTCCACAGTGTCCATGACCTTTCTACTGCTTTTGACATTATTGATCACCACCTTCTTCTCAATACCTTGTCCTCACTTGGTTTTAAGGACTCTGTTCTATCCTGGTTCTCTAACTATCTCTCCTATTGCACTTTCAGTGTTTGTTCTGGTGGATCCTCCTCTACTGCTATCCCCCTCCCAGTTGGTTTACCCCAAGGGTCTGTCTTGGGACCACTCCTTTTCTTTCTATATACCCATTTCTTTGGTGCACCCATCTCCTCCCATGGTTTTCAATATCAACAATGTATCAGCAATGTATCTACACGGGGCCTCTAGAAGAGACCACATCACCCCAATCCTAAAAGACCTGCACTGGCTACCAATCTACTGCCGGCTCACCTACAAAGTAGTACTGATAACATTCAAATCCATCAACAAAATATCCTATACCTCCTTGACGGACCTCCTCCACCCCACTCCTGCAATCAGAGCAAGAAGATCCTTCGCCACCAACACACTAACAACCCCCAGTGAAGTAACAAAATGCACTCACGCAACAAAGAACAGAGCCTTCATGTTCTACGCACCTACTTGCTGGAACGAGCTCCTAGCTACCATCAGCGTGATCACTGACCTTGCCCATTTCAGAAAGGCACTAAAGCACCACCTTTTTCTCCTACACTACTCCCAGGCCAACAACACGTCCTCACCCGCCATACTTCCTACAAGCTAACTGTAAATAGCAGACAACCCTGTAAATAAATTACTTCCCTGTACATAGTTCTTAGGGTAAGCAATGTCGCTACAACTGCACAGTGACATCCTGCTTAGACTGTATATAGCCTGTATATAGTTACCCCTGTTCTAAAGCCACGTTGCATTACCCGTTCAATGTAAGTGCAAAGCAGGCTCTTCCTGCTCTCTACAAAATGTTAGCTGTAAACTGCACTGATTTTAAAGAGCACGGTATATAAAAGCATTACATAAATAAATAAAATAAATAAATAAACTTTATGTTGGTAACTCTCAGATCTACCTCTTTACACCTGAAATCTTTCTGGGAATCCAGGCCTGTATCTCTAACTGCTCATCTGACATTGCTGCCTAGATGCCACACTGCCATTTGAAATTGAACATGGCCAAAAACAAGCTTCTTATCTCTCCCTCTAAACCCACCTCCCTCCTTTCTCTATTTCTGTGGACGACGCTCTACTCCTCCCTATTTCCTCAGCTCACAACCTTGGGCTCATCTCTGACTCCTCCCTCTCCTTTTCCCTATACTTCCAACTGATAGCTAAAACCTGACGCTTCTTTCTCTATCCAAAAACACCGAAAACCCAGTGGAAAAAGAACCTGCTTTTCAGTACATTTTTTGTCGGAGCGGCCAGCCAGTATAGAGGAGAAGAAACACCTCTCACCACCATGGCCCAAATCCCTTTTAATTTCAAAATTATATATTAAAAAGACAGCTAATACTTAGCGTGTTGAAGAAAACAGGCTGTACAATCGCTGTAGCCGACAGTGTGCCAAATACGACGTGACACATTTCGGGGATACCTCCTTAAGCCACCTGCTTCAGGTCAGATCACTGTGCAATAACGTCAGCCTTGAAATCGCTACTGAATGAAGTAGTTTTATATCCCAGGCGTCTAAGCTAGTTTGCCAATCCTGAATGAGAAACTCCCACCAGGTGTGTCATATACAGAGAAACCAATCAGAAAAAGAAGGAAGAGGAGCCACCAATCAGAAACCCCTTCCCTAACTGAATGGTTAAAAAATAGTATGCCAGTCCAGCTGTTGATTTAAACCCTCTGGGTGCACTGTGTTCAAACAGAAAATCCATTTCTGCTCCAAATTTTGCAAGGTCTGAACACGATCGCCACCTCTAGGGTTGGGGGGCACATGGTCCAAAATTCACTAACGAAGATCTTCAAACTTATGAGAGTGCTCAAGGCAGTGGCTAACTAAAGGCGCTGTCAAAAGCCTTGTACGGAGCCTAGAAGCATGTTCCCCTATACGCACCCTACAAACCCACGAGGTCCGCCCCACATAGAAAAGCATACAAGGGCATAGAATTAGATAAACCACATAATCAGTGGTACAATCCGTATGCCAGTGAGTGTAATAATGCTTCTGAGTGTGACTGTCCATCCACATCAGACCCGATAAGGTATTTGAACAGTAAGGGCAAGACCCACAGGGGAAATGACCAGCGTTCTGTACGGCCCTGTTTCGTACAAAAATGGACCACAACCTAATTATTATTACTATTATTACCTGAAATGATCAGATCCAAAATGTCAGTACAGGTGCAATCAGAGTCTCTGTTTATTAGATAACTGATGACCAAATACAGGCAGCAAAGTGGGGAAGAGAGTTCTATCGGGCACTAGGCACCTCAAGAATACAACTCTCCCCCCTGAATATAGAAAGCATATTACAATTTATACCTTTTTTCCTTCCGCATTTTTTACATACAGCCCCGTCCCCAGAGCTATCCTTTGTGTTCTCTCCCCCTCCCCTATCTTATTTCCTATTATTACTCTTTGCTCCCCTTAGTTCCTGTTGCAAAATCCCCCTGGCCCCCCTCCTCCCATACTCACCATGATCCAGCTAATCTGCTTTCTTCAGAGCCGGGCCCAGCATATATGTTGGTAGCTTTGTGGTTTCCTGTGTATGCATTTCTTTGCACATAGACCTTACAGGCCTATATCTGATATCCCCTTGCAGGTCCTAGTCTAGACTCTCCAGCCCAAACTGGCCCCTCACAAGGCCTCATGATATCTCCTTATATGGTTCTTTCCGGTGCTGGATCTCTTCTTGCAGAGGCCTGTATGCTGGCTCACATGTTTATAGGCAGCATGACTGTTCTTTTTTGTGAGATTCAGGGTAGCCATTAAATGATTATGCATCAGGAACATTATTAATCCTTAGCACTTAAAAATTAAAAGCAAAGCTATCATTACTAAACCCCAAATGTATCATACTTAACCTCTACCTCTACAAGCACTTAAACCCTACAACTCCCCCAGTTTTATTTTTTTTTTATTCGGCTGGGGAATGGGGAGAAATCCAAGTCTGAATAGTTCTGACATGGGGACGGCGGCATAAGAAACATTGACAAGAGTAGGGCTAGTCTGAACAGGCAAAAAAGAGGGTAGATATTTTGGTGAGTTGTTTCTTACAGCAGGATATAAAAACAGAAACAAAACAACAGAAGAGTAAAGCAATGATTAAAATAATGCCAGCAGAAATCAATAAACCTTTCAAGCCAGAGCCAAGGGAGTGAAACCAGGAGGAGAGAGATGAAAACCAATCTCCAATCTGGAGGCCACCCTTAAAATCATCAATATGTAGTTCAGATAAATGCTTAATCTTATTCATAGCGTCTAATACAAATATCGTATGGTTCGCTATCACAGTGCAGCAATTAGTAGCGTTGATAAAGGAACAAGTCCCTCCTTTCTGCCGCGAGCAATAAATCTAAAGCCTGTCTATTCTGTAGAGTCATTTGATTATTTTGTTCAAGGGTGATTCAGCCTAAGCGAGAAATAGATTCAGTAACAGCTTTCATTTGTATATGTAGCAAACATTGTAAGCGGCGAATAAGACATGCCAAGCTCTGCTGTAAAGGCGGGTGTAAGCCCAAAGGAATCCAAGAAGTAGCGCTAAGAGCTATAAGGCGGGCTTTGGTCATAGGGTAAGTGGAGTTAACATATTCATAGGAAGCTTGTTAGTGCAGCATCTTCAACCATGGTGGAATCCCAGGGACTAGCAGAACTGCGCTTATGGCGCTGGTGCAGAGGAGTAGAGGGAGGAAGGCGGGGTATTATGTGAGACATTCAGGGGAATAAGGACTGGAGTAAGGGGACACTTTAACTAGGGCACAGGGTAATTGGACAGTGAAACTTTCTGGTACAAGACATCACCACAACAAAGCAGTAATGGCCCCACAATAGCAGAAAGAGAAAAAGAAGATTTCCAAGTAAAGTATGTTTTGATAGGATATGCAATAGAAGTATTGAGGTTCACAGGTTAGTTTACCAGTGGTAGGGGAGTGAGCACAAGGAGTCTGACAGAGAGGATGATCATCAACGGGATTTACAAGGTTTCCAGTGGAGGCGGCCAGGAAGTTGGTGGCCAATGACAGAGGTTAGGGAACCTGCGGGCCCCGATCAGGGTTTTTGGCACCACATTGAGTTAAATCAGTACAGTAGAGAACAGGAGCATAGCAGGAAGTGAAAGGAGATTGTGAGTAAGTTTCCTTACGGCAAAAGGAGGGGAGTATGTGTGGAATCTATAGGGCCAACATTAAAGGTTGAAGCCCAAAAGTCAGGACCCCATACCTGAGAGTGTGCTTTAACTCGCGGGCCCCAGTGGGTGGTGTTGACACGGTTATTAAAGGATTTTAGAGTAGAACCAATCTACCTTAGACATATTATGCCACATAATAGAAAGGGACGCATGGGTACCGTGCAAAAAGTGAAAAATTATTTGTTTGGAAATTTCAGGAAACATTACAGTTGTTGGCAAAAGAAACAGAAGAGTTGGTAATAAGGACAATAATAAAATTATCATAGGGGGCACAGAGACACGGACAGGAAAGGAAGCAGCTTGATGGGCTGCCCAAGTATCATTACAATATAAGGGGCCACGCTCTATACATCCTTTAATAATGGTGGGGGTTATTCCAGCAAGGGATGGCACCTACAATTTCTTCAAATGGGACAGGGAGAACACGGACAGGGGCATAATTACCTGCTTGGGGCAATGGGGTACATATAATGCAATCAACTAATATTCAGAAGATTCAACCACTTCAAGAACGGTTGTTTTCCAAGTATTAGTGAGGGGGGAGAACAGACCTACGGGGAGCGGTTCAGAGAAGGGGGAAGATAGAGAGGAGATAGGAGCAGAGGGAAAAGAGTGGGGACGGGAAGAAATAAAATATAGAAACCATCCAATAAAAATTGTCAATAACATAGCAAAAATAGAGAAAAGCAAACTTATACGCAATATGAGGCATGCTGAGAAAAGGTCACTTAAAAGTCCAAAAAAAACCAGAAAACAGTTCCAGGTACCCAAAGATGGGCAATATGAGTCCAAGTTTGGCTTGCGTCCAGCAAGACAGCAAATGGAGTTGATGCAGAAACGATGTGGGGTCCTGAATATGTTGGATATTGACCAGGAACTCCGATGAGGATTTCTGCGGTAGGACAGTGGTTTCCAATTGGGATTAAGGTATCCTTTGGGGACTGTGGATGTTGGTCACGGATGGCACAGCGTCTGGAAATCTCTGCCCAAAGCCAGGCGTTAGACCTGCAAGGTTAAGGGGACAAAGAATCCGGTAAGGGAATAGCATTGTCAGTGAGATTGTAATAGCAGCAATCGCCTTCCTGTACAAATCTCATGATGGTGTCAGAGCAATATTTTTTAGAGGACGATTTCTCAATTGAAACAGTGCCAGAGGCAAGGCCTGCAGCCAGGAAATACTTTTATCTGATTGTATCAGACGCAGAGCTGTCTTGAGCAAGCCATTGGTTCGTTCGACGAGGGCCGTTGGAGGTGGGGCGGTACACAGAAACATACTTCCACTTTACACTCAGAGCTGTGGAAAAAAGATGTATTAGATGATTCCGGAAATGAGAACCATTGTCAGAATATAAACAGTTCGTGGTATGCCAAAGCGAGGAAACAGATGCTTAGACAAACAATTGAAAACTTCGGAGGCCCTTTCCTGCCTGCATGGGAAAGCTTCAATCCACTTGGAGAAGGGGCACACGCAGACTAGAAGGAATCTGTAGCCATCTACACGCACCTGCATATCTGTGAAATCAACATACCAGGAAAATGAAGGGACCCTGAACTGTCGGAAGATGACCTTGGAGAGTATGCTTGCCCTTCACTGGGGAATTTTCTAAACACTGTGGGCACTTTTGGCACCACTCCTGTATTCGGAGCTTGAGACGCGGATGCCAAAAAAGTTCAGAGATCTGTGCAGACACGCTGGAAGCCGGCGCGTGTCCAACAGAATGCAACAGAGAACACAATTGCTGCAAAGACCAAAAGGAAAATACAAATTTTTCCAGAGGGGTGTACCCATAACTTTTTATGCTCAGTGCACCCTAACAATTTTCCACTTTTGAACCTCATCCCGTGCAAGATTCTGCTGATAATCATTGCAGCGAAGGTAAGGGTAAGTTCTTGCTCGTGTAATAACTAAAAATGGGGACAGTATCTGTGACTTGCTTTGCTGCCTCATCAGCTAGGGCATTGCCAAACTGCAGGAAACCATAATGGCGGGGAATGGCCAGGGACCCAGTTACAGGAAGTTAGAATATTTCTCTCACAGCGTTGTAATAATAAATCATAGAGGTACAAAATCAGGGACTTGTGTATTAATTGGCTGCTAGATGAATTAACAAACCCACGCTGTAGCCAAATCTGAAGGTATTCCCCACACAACATTTTGAACATACTGTGAGTCAGTGTAGAAAATCAGGGGCGGTGCCGGACGTTCTTCTAAGACTGCCAAGATGGCGCACAGTTCAGCTGCCTGCGCTGAATATCCCTGATCTGGAGTCCAGAGCATTACTGTAACGATGCTCAGCCACTCCATCAGGGGTCAGCAATACCGCAGCAAATCCTACAGTACCTTTCTGTGCCTGAACCATCTGTAAACCAAATTTCACTGTCTGGTGGCATGTCAGCGGGGGATACCATAAAGGATAAAACTTCCTCATAAGATGAATCAGGAACTGGGGTATATACATCTACTGCTGTCTGTAGCCAACTAAGTGGACAGGTGGAGGCAGTGAGGAGGACGAAAGATCACTCCACTATTCAGAATAGAAGCACAAGCTTGCTGCAGCTTAGATGGGGACAAATGTTAGTGTATCTTTGTTTCAGAATAGCCTTCAATTCAATGGACTGATAGAGAATCAAGGTCGTAGGGAGTGAAAATAGATAGGACCTTCTCTATTGCTGCTGCCACTGCAATAACTAATTTTTCAAGGTCAGGCAATGGGAGCTCAGTACATCCAAAGGTACAAGACAAAAATGACAAAGTGGAAACCCCTATCCTGAAATAGTATGGCTGCCCACGCCTGGGAACCGGTTACCACCATCAATTGAAAGGGCTTGTGATGATTTGGCAGATGTAAGGCTGGAAGACACTTTAAATCTTCCAAAAATAGACTGGAGCACATTTACATGACAAGGATCTAAAGTGATTCTTTCAGAGGTTCTTTACCCCACCCTTCAAATAAGGGCGGAAGCAAAGGGTCCGAGAGCTAAAAGCAGGGATCCAATTTCTGCAAAAATTAAGTGTGCCCAAAACAGAGCAAAGTTCGTTCACTGTACTGGGGACTGGTAACTGTAAGCCATGCTGCACTGTCTTATCTCCCACTTCAATAGAACCCTGTCTTAGCTGAAATCCCAAAAAGATGACTGTTGTCTGCACTAATTGTGCCTTCTCGGCATTCAATTTATAGCCTTTGTCCTGTAGCTCGTGTATTAGTTCCTGTGTGAACTTATGCATTTGTTGATAATCTGACCCTGACAGTAAGATATCGTCTACATACTGCAATAAACACATTTCTCCAGGGAGATGTGAATTGAACTCCTGCAAATCTTGTGATAGAATCTGAGAAAAAATACTGGGACTTTTCAACATATCCCTGAGGCAATCGCGTCCATTGATAATGCACTTGATCAAAAAGAAATGCCAGCAGGGGCCTCGAGTCAATATTAATTTCTACACTAAAAAAAGCATTTTTTAGATCCAATACTGTGAAATACTTGTACAGCTGTACTGTATTCAATGTGGTGGCCGGATTGGCAACTGCAGGGAATTGGGTTTCCACTACCTGGTTCAAGGCTCGTAAATCATGGACAATCCTCCACTTCCCATTAGGTTTACAGACCGGAAAGATCGGGGTATTAAATGATGAAATAAGGTGTTCAATAATTCCATGCAGTTTTATCAGATCAATTTCTTTCTCGTGCACCCTCTATAGCTGCCCGCTGTAAGGGATATTGTGGCAATTTTGGTCCCTGTTTCCCTTGTTTTAGTCTTATGTGGACTGGTGCACCCCGTACTCGGCCGTAAGGGGCACTGAGTAGATATGTACCAATTTCACTGATTCCTGCAGACTGAAATTCTCCTGCCACTAGGGTAACCTGGGCCTTAACAATTAAATCTCTCCCCATCAAATTAATAGGACAATGGAGAGGCATACAGAAAATTGTGATAAAGATCAAAGTACTGGCCCCACCACATGAATTGGATTGGTCACTGGGGTTTTTACTGACTTACCATCAAACCCAGTAGTCATTACACTGTCTCTGCCAATAGTGGATACCTGGCAGGCATGGTATTTAGGACAGACAATGTGGCTCCAGTATCAATTAGAAATTTCATATCTTGGCCATTCAATGTTAATTTTATGTGGGGGCTCCTCTGTTCCCAGTGTCACCTGCATATTAATATAGATGCCTAGTCATTGTCCATCTCCCCCTATTACCATAGCCTGCTCTATTTGGGGGGCTGCCAGGTGTAGGATGATACTGCCGTGTGGCCTAATAGGTGGAGGTGGGCCTTGGTTATACTCTTTTCCGCCACCTCGTGATGGAGGGAGAGGGGCACGGCAGGTCCGTTGAAAGTGTCCCTTTTCACCAACACTGCCCAGCAACAAAAAAAATCTCTCTCTCTTTCCTGTTTTTGTCTGGGGAAGGACCGTGGTCCCTGCCCGAGAGCTGACCACGTCCTTGAACATTCAGAGCACGTGGTCACAGGTTTGTGGTGCGGTCTTCCGAGTCACTGTCAGTGTAACTGTCACCAGAGGACTCGTATAACAAAACGTTCCCACACATTCCTCAAATAGTTTTCGTGCAGTTTTAGCCTGCTGCTGTTGCTTCCCTAACCTCTTGCTGCAAGGTCTTAATAAGTTTCTTGTCAGCGGAGGATACCACTGACTAATCCTTCCTTTTTTCCTTGATCTATTTCTTTTAACTGTAAGTTAAACAGACGGGCTTGAAGCAGCCTTCCGGTCTCTTTCCGGTTTAGATAATTCCTCTTCTGCCTGCCTGACAAAGTGAAAAAAATATGTGCTTGTTGTTTCTGCCATGTTTCTGATTTCTAGTGCAACTATATTTTTCAATTTCAACCTGGATAGGTAGTGGGTAGGTATTGCACAGAGTTTGGAAAAAAACATAAGGGCCATATGAGGAGATCATTATAGGGTACACCCATTTGTGCTTTCCCATAGATCTTGGAACTTAGCCAAATAAGCGCTAAACATCTTCCCCTACCTTAAATTGCATCGATCGTGAGGGGGTCCCATACTTCTTTGGGTGGGATATATTCTCTTAGTGACTCCCAAATTAAATTACGATAAGGGTGTTAAATAAAGCCCCATCGTATTGTGGTTCATGGACCAATAACCCCATTTATATGTGCATTATTAAACACTTGATTGGCAGCATTATTGCCCAAAAATCCGGGTCTAATAGTGCGTTTTTACATCACCAATTGCCAAAGTATACCCTGCTGTCAATCGTATCAAACTTCTGTATCCATGCCCCTGCCACCTTGATTTAGGGGAGGGAGTTGTTCTGACAGGTTGGTCATGTCAGTGAAACTCCAGGGAACATATACCTCTGCCATTCCCTGTCCTTGGTTAACGTTGTCGCACAGGAAACACCATGTAACCCGGTAACTTTGGGTTATCGGGATCTTGGCCCTCATACTTTTCCCACACTCTTAATCCTGCTTCCATGTATTTATAGTTCCCATTGTGGGTCCCCTTCTCCTCCACGAATACACCTACGGGCTAAGTTTAAATCTCTAGTTTCCAGTGATCCTTGTTCTGGCCCAATTCTCATTTGTGGGGGCCACATGCTGAGGTCCATCCATGTAGGTTGGAACTCCAATGATATACATAAAACCCTTCACCCCCCTCTTCATTAAAACAAACTCTACAGGGGTTTTCTTAGGCTGAATGGTTCTTTAGTGCTCTGTACAGGGCAAATACGATAGTCATGTGTGCGGGGTCGTTCGAGTCCCAAGATCACACAGACTTTCAGGGCGTCGGCTAGAGTAAGGGAACCATTGACCTGCTGCCCTATTGGTGGATTTATAGTAATCAACGGGTCCACGACCAGGAGGGGTCCCAGACTTAGTTGATAACTGAAGCCGGGGGGTATTACTCAGAATTTCCGTCGGGTTCCTTGGGAAAATAGTCGAGGCCCCGACTTGCCCGCCCCAAACTTGGAGGGATTATCCTCTGTTGTGACCTGACAACTGTCGTTAGGGGTAAGATTAGGAGCAGAGGGAATGGGACGCAGGCGGGGTGGAGTGTTACCTCCTGTAAGCCCTAAAACTGATTGTTTCGTATGATCCTGGGGTCTGAGAATTTATGTCAGGAGTCAAATGTAATTTACTGTTACTTGAAACCATCCCCTATGTGGTCCCGGTGGGGGGATGCAGATCGGGATCTCCTAAATGGCTGGGAGTCCTTATGGTAATTTATATCTTCCATTTCCCTATACAGTGGCTTATATAAGGAGGTGTCAATGTAAGGTGCAGAAGGCTCAGCTTGTTTTGTCTTTCCCAGATTCTCTTTTTGTTTTTCTGTCACCTGCTTATCATTAGGGGTTTTCTCAGATTGTTCCCTTTTGGTGTCTGTGTTTATCTGCGGGTCTGAATACCCTATTGCTGCCATGGTACAGTTCACTGTCCTACAATAAGGGGGAGGCGCCTCACTACCGAGGGTACCTGGGTTTGCCTGTTTCATCCACATAGAAATGTATTGCAAATGTTTTAACTGACTAGCATTGGTCTTATGGGACAAAACATAATCCCTAATCCTTGCTAAACAACCACCATCAAAAGACTCCTCCGGTGGCCAGCCAAGAGGGATCCCAGGAGCATTGCTCCACTTTGCCCATTTAAGGCAAACTTTCAAAATTTCCTTTCCTAATATGGGATTATCTCCTCATCATCCGTTCAACCGGAGTCCATTGGGGAAACCTGATTTATCATTATTCCCTGATTGTCATCTTTCTTTCTTCTAAACAGAGACATAATTTCTACGTGCCACCTGTTATTTTTAAGGATCTCAATGTCCAACTTTTTATCTACAAAGGAAGGTAGTGCACGAAATGTCCAGGACACCTTTCAAACAGAGATTCGCTTCGTTCAGACCCAGCCAATCTCCTCGCGGAGGTATGGAACCGTGAGTAAGAACACACACACAGTTCGTATCAGCCGTACGTAGCTCAAACACACACACCATTCAGTCCTGACTAATAGCAGCAAAAATATCTTTACCCTTTATCAATACAATAGAACAACAAATAAACAACACTTACCAAGCTTGGTCAAAAATAAGTATAACTCACGGCTTTGTCTCACAACAGTCGCCTTCCTAGGGAAATCAATCACTCACTGCTTCGTCTCCTCCGGTCTTCACTCAGCACCGGGAACACACCTCCCTCAACCTTTTGAGGGGAATCCAAAAATCTTTAAATTTATATCTTGGTCCTAGAGACCCACCTGTAGGCCAATCCCCGGGCGTTCGGCACCAATTTGTACGGCCCTGTTTCGTACAAAAATGGACCACAACCTAATTATTATTATTATTACTATTATTACCTGAACTGATCAGATCCAAAATGTCAGTACAGGTGCAATCAGAGTCTGCTGTTTATTAGATAACTGATGACCAATACAGGCAGCAAAGTGGGGAAGAGAGTTCTATCGGGCACTAGGCACCTCAAGAATACAACTCTCCCCCCTGAATATAGAAAGCATATTACAATTTATACCTTTTTTCCTTCCGCATTTTTTACATACAGCCCAGTCCCCAGAGCTATTCCTTTGTGTTCTCTCCCCCTCCCCTATCTTATTTCCTATTATTACTCTTTGCTCCCCTTAGTTCCTGTTGCAAAATCCCCCTGGCCCCCCTCCTCCCATACTCACCATGATCCAGCTAATCTGCTTTCTTCAGAGCCGGGCCCAGCATATATGTTGGTAGCTTTGTGGTTTCCTGTGTATGCATTTCTTTGCACATAGACCTTACAGGCCTATATCTGATATCCCCTTGCAGGTCCTAGTCTAGAATCTCCAGCCCAAACTGGCCCCTCACAAGGCTCATGATATCTCCTTATATGGTTCTTTCCGGTGCTGGATCTCTCTTCTTGCAGAGGCCTGTATGCTGGCTCACATGTTATAGCAGCATGACTGTTCTTTTTTGTGAGATTCAGGGTAGCCATTAAGTGATTATGAATCAGGAACATTATTAATCCTTAGCACTTAAAAATTAAAAGCAAATCTAGCATACTAAACCCCAAATGTATCATACTTAACCTCTACCTCTACAAGCACTTAAACCCTACAGTTCGCATCTCCTGAAGAAGGGCGATCCAAAGGAGCAGTAGTTTTCATCCAATAAATCCCGTAGATTTGCCTTACGAGAATAAGCGATTTGCAAAGGCTTTCTAAAATAAGACTGTATCGCCAAAAGAGGCCAAAATTGATGGATCATCGAACAACCGCTGAAGTGCCCTTCATAAAGGGAAAAATGCCGGGTTATTTTATCAGTAGGTGGCTGAAGAATCACGGGGGCCCAAAAGCCATTCCCTATGTGTGTTACAAGCCCGCTTGTAAGCTAATCGAACAACCTTAGATGGAATATCCTCTAGATAACAGGCGAGAAGTCAGATCTTTAGCATGAAGCTTAAAATCAGATAACTCCGTGCAATTGCGATGAAGTCGCAGGAATTGTCCATAAGGTAGACCTCGCTTGAGGGCAGGAGGCGTGATAACTGTCAAACCACAACAGCGTGTTACGCTGAACAGGCTTCCAGTAGAGTGAGGTTAAAAGACCTCTCGGAGTAAACTCAATGGTGATGTCCAAAAACTGAATTTTCTGTGTTTCCACATGTGCCGTAAATTGTATGTTGTTTTTAAAACAGATTTAAAGATCCCAGAAAAGAATCTAAATCATCCCCGTTGCCTGTCCAGATGAAGAAAACATCATCCAGAAATCTTCCTCCAGAATAAAACTTTAGAGAACAATGGATGGGAGTAAACATAGGATGTCTCAAACCAGGCCATATAGATAGTAGCTATAGAAGGGACCACAGTCGCACCCATAGCAATGCCTAAAATTTGACAAATAAAATTGTTGCTGGTAGAGAAAAAAAATTATGATTAAGCACCCAAATCAAGGAGGTCGAGAAAAAAAACTCTTGGGGAAGACGGTTTGGGAGTGGAATAGAGTACTGCAAAAGACCAGACATCACCTCCTTTTGATCGATATTGGGTGTACAATGACGGGACATCAAGGGTAACCAAGAACGAAGCAGTTAACATATCTGTGCAGGTGGATAACTGATGTAAAAAATCCACAGTGTCCTTTTATATACGAGGGCACCGCCGCTGCTAAAGGTTGCAAAAAAAGGTCACAAAACTGAGACAGCGGTTCCAATACCGAATCTCGACAAGACACAATGGGGCGACCCGGAGGATCACATAGCGTCTTGTGTATCTTAGGCACAAGATAAAAAATAGGGACCCTGGGAATGTTTATTAATCAGAAAAATCAGTCTCTTTCCGAGTCAACCAGTTATTCAGGAATGCCTGGGATACCAATTGAGAAATGCGATTCTGAAGGTTCTTAGTGGGGTCCTCAATCAAAATGTAATGTTTACGATGTCCAAATGCACATGCATTTCACGATCATATTGCTCTGTGGAGAGAACCACTGTCGCGCCCCCCCTTATCTGCCCTCCTAATTATCAAAGACGATTTTGACAACTCACTCAAAGCCTGATACTGATTTTTGGAAAAATTATGGTACGAGGAAAAATTAGCTTTCTCCAGTTGTGGCAATTCCTTCAAAATAAGAAGTTGAAAAGTAGAGAGAGCCGCATCCAAACTGTCCCGGCGGCTGCCAACGGGAAGGCTTCCTTATCAATGAAATATCTGGAGGAACAGCTTGTTTCAGCAACATGATGAATTATACGTAATTTTCGGAAAAATTTATGTAATGCCACCCTCATTTCAAAACCATCGTACCACGGTGATGGAACAAAAGACAAGCCCAATTCCAATAGCTGCAAATGATTTTGCGATAGAGCTTGACCCGACAGATTCACAACTGTCGATTCCGAGTCCTGCACCTGGTGTCTGGGCCTTCCCAAAAATCCTGATGATAAATACCCCGAGACCTACGGCCATGGGAGGAATTTCCTCTCTGAAACTCAGAAGGATGTTGAGTCTTCTTAACCCCCGACGTCTTCTTTCTTTATAACATCGGCAAAATTCATCCCTTCCTTTCTGAACACACTACGAAGACACTTATCCACTCTTTAGTCGCCTCCCATCTAAATTAATGCAACCTCCTCCTTGCTGATCTCCCTCTGAATCATCTCTCCCCTTCAGTCTGTTCAGAACTCAGCTGTGTGGCTAATCTTCCACCAGACTTGCTATGCTCAATATAGCCCCTCATCTCAAGCCGCTTCATTGGCTCCCTATCCATTTCTGTATCCAGTTCAAACTTCTCCTTCTGACCTAGAAGTGCATTCATTCTGCTGCTCTTCATTAACTTTCCTCTCTTATCTCTCTCGACACCCCTACCAGGGAACTCCACTCTTCTGGCAGATCACTTTTATCTGTGCTTTTCTCTTCCACTGCCAAATCCAGACTTTGATCTTTCCACCTTGCTGCTCCTTATGCCTGGAACAAACTACCTGAGTTGATACATCAAACTTCATCTTTGGCCCTTTTCAAATCCAGGCTAAAAACTCATCTCTTCGAGGCTGCTTTTGGATCATGATCCATATAGTCTCCTACTCTCCAACTATGTGATTTCTTACCATTCTCCTTGACATATCCTAGTCCCCAGCTGTTCTGTTGCCTGTCTTGACTAGATTGTAAGCTCTGATGAGTAGAGAGCATCTCTTACATGTCTCTGTACAGTGCTGCATACACCTTGTAGTGCTATACAAATGATCAATAGTAGTAGTAGTAGCTGGGCCTTACCAAGCCATAACTGTGCCCTGTGCGATTTGCAAACCTGGCACCCCCCTAATTACATTAATTTTTTCAGTCCCCCCCCCAAAAAAAAGAAGATCACTGCCCCCAAGCCTGAGGTGGCCCACAGGCAGGGCCAACCCAACTATCAGCCAATCTATGTAGTTGCCTAGGTTGCAGCCTTCTGAGGGAGTGGTAAAATGAAGGAACAGTGCTCCTCTTGCAGTCGGAGGGCTTCTCCTGACAGCCACATGTCTTGTCTCCCTCCCTTCCACCTACCAGGGTCCAGGGACTGAATGCTGCACTCCTGCCAGATGGGGGAAGGAGACAGTCCTTTATTATAAAATGACTTGAGCAGCAGAGGCTTATGCCATGGCTCCATAGATCGCTATACCAGGACTTCAATACTGGTAGTGCAAGCATATTCTAATCGCATCCTTGTGGCTCAGAATGTCTTGATGTTAATCTTGCAATGCATGTGAGATTAGCATCAAGACATTCTGGCCCATCAAGGACATGATTAGAACATGCTTACACTGCTGGCATTGAAGTTCTGGTAGAGTGATCTGCAGCCCTGGTGTCGGGTGGAGAAATAAAAGCTTATGCCATGGCTCTGCAGATTGCTCCATTGGGACTTCAGTGTCCTTGCAGCGCAAAATGTCTTGACGCTAATCTTGCGATGCATGTGAGATTAGCATCAAGACATTCTGGGCTGCAAAGATGCGTTTAGAACATGCTTGCATTGCTGGCACTGAAGTCCCTGTAGAAAGATCTGCAGAGCCATGACACAAGCTTCTATTGTTCTGCCTTCCCCTGGCCCCACAGAATCAGACTGGTATGGCCTTGGGATCCCTGCCAGCCACGCCTCTCAACTCGGAGAGGTGATGTCTCATAACCCCCAATACCCCGGCACTTGAGCAGCCCACCTAGGAATATGAACTTCAAGCAGTATAGCCCTCCTGCTCTCCAAAACTGTGTGGCTCAGGTGACCCACAAATGTTCTAAATTTCACTTCTGGTTGAGGGCAGCTCCCACTTCTGGTGGGGATCTGACTGCATCCCTATTTTTTGCACCCTGTGCGGTTGTACTGCTGGCATAGGCCTAGGTACAGTGCTGAGTAGTAGTATATGAACTTCCCTCATGCTGAAGCACCTAGAGTGCCTGTTCACCTAGGCTGTAGGGAACACAGTACAAGGCCTCTGGTGTGTAGGGAGCGAATACCCCCTCAGTCACTCCTCTGATATGTCTTGGACAATGCCATAGCCATTGTAGAGTGTGTCCCTCATGTTGTGGAGGTTGAGTGGTGCAAGAGCCAAGAGATTTGGAATCCAAGAGCAATCAGCAGACATGTTCTGAGCAGCCTGCCAGCCGCATCTCTAACCACATGGGTCCATAGCATCAAGAAGCACTCCTATGGCCCACCATATAGAATACCCACCCCTGTGGCCTGACATCTACATGGGGGAGGGGGTACATGGCAGTCTACCCCCATAGGGAACCCAAGCTCTTCCCTCCACTAGAAAGAGCTCTGAGGGGACATCACATGGAAGTGGCCAAACCCAAGCAGGCCCCAGCTCTCAGGAGAACCAAAACCCACAGGAATTCTCTAAGACCATGGAATACCTCATCCTCTGGGCACAGGGGTCAGCACCAACAAAGCAAACCCATGTTCAGTACTAAAAGTGTTAAATAGCTGCTCAGAACCAGAATGCCTCAGCCATATTCTCCCTTGGTCAGGTTGAGGGGACATCTGCCCACAGGAACATGGCCCACAACATTGATTTGGAACTCCAGGGGCATGTATGCAGTGCTACATTTCCTCCCCCCCCCCCCCCATGAAGTGAAGGTAAAGGTCAGATTACACCTTTTGATGCCACACTGTCATATTGCCAGTATGTGAAACACCTAATTTGCATGCTCCATCCCCCACTATACTCTGCTTACATCCTCTGGCTATGTGGCCAGTTCTGGCTGAAGCACAGAAGCCCTGTGTCCTGACACCTCCACGGCAGACAACATTAGCAGCCCTCTGATTATCCAGTGCATATCAAATGCGAACAGCAGTCAGTCACGATCGCTGTTCATGTTCTGTGGTCATTTGCCCACTGTCCCTGTAGAGTCACTCCTGACCTGCATGCCCTGGTTTTGTGGTTGTCAGTCTGCTGTGGCCCACTTCCATGGCAGTTGTACCATGCATCCTCTCCAAACAGGTGGCCTAGTCAAGTGGCTAGGTATTCTGCTACCATCACCTAGTTGCCCTATTGTTTATTTGTTTGCCCTCCTTCTACCCGTCATATTTCCCAATGATTGCATATGAATTGTGCGTTCTGAATGCACCAGCAAGGTGGCTGCAACTACTACCTGGTCAGAGGCAAGCAGGAGTTGCCGCCATGCTAGCGGCATCATTGTGCCATTCGCGTGTGACCAGCATGGCTACCCCAGCCACATGCCACAGCAACACCCCCTCTCTGCCCATTCTCCACCTTAATGCTGCCTATTTGCGCACTGCTTGGGTTGCGTGGCACTTTCAGCATGGCCTGTTTTTGGCCACACGCCCCCTGGCTAATGCATGACCAAAATATATATTAGCCCCATGCTAATCCCCACGTTCCCAGCTGCCGTGCTTTAGTAAACTTGCCTCTTTATTTTTATAGTGTAAAACCTGGAATTATGGAAATATTTTTGTCAAAACTGAGCAAATATGATCTAGAAGTCAGAAACCAATTCAGACATACAACATACAGAATGGTTTCACATGTACATTTGATTTACCATGAGATGGGTATTTTAACAAGATGATAAATGTGCATGCTGGCTTTAATGTTTTGATCTTACCAAATAATGCATCTTATAACTTCAGAGGAAGAGAGTCCTTTTGCAGCACTATCAAAATAATCTATTTTTTACTTTACAGGGTAACATCTTAATCAGATTGTTCCAGTATGACACACTGCAAATGACCTGAAAAGTACAGATGTGGGAATCATAAATTTGGAAAAGAGTGGAACAGGGTGTCCATCCAAGGGCAATGCAAAGTATGGCAAGGAGCCAGTAGCAAATGAGAAGTGTAATAAGAAGGAGTCATAAACTGACCAAGGGAGCACGGAAAATAAGAACCTAGCCGTTGAGAAGAGCATTGCAGCGCAAAGCCATTGGCTAGGGAACATCCGTCTCATGAAGCTGTCTGGAAAACTAGGTCAATCTTCAATTAAATAATGTCTGATTTCAGTCACTGACACCCAATTTTATTTATTTATCACTTTGACTTGATGTTCTACCTATCAGATCTGGCTCAAACTGTAGAAATACTTGACTGCAAATGCAACAAGAAAAGATACAATTAGAGGAGAATGTATTTTTAGTGGCTAATGAATGAGCTGTAAATCAGATGAATCCTTATTGGTCTGTTTCTGCCACCAGATGACTATCTGAGAAAAAAGGATATACTGTACACTCCTTAGTGCACATTTGGTTCATTTGGGCACATAATATTTTAGTGTGCACAAAGCGATCGTATGCATATATGTTTATGTTCATGAAGGGAGCCTTTTAGTAAAGTGTGCTATGGTTTTGCAAGGAAGAGAGGGGGGAGGAAAAGGAGACAGTGCCAAGGGGTAGAGGAAAGGAAAAAAGAGAGAGAGGGAAGAGGGGGAAGAGGGAAGAAGGGAAGGCAGAGGGAGGTTATAATGCCAATCATTACATTTGGATTTCATTACTTGCCTTTTCCAAATCCAAGCTCAAAGCTAGTTACAACCCAGGTCCTGTCTTTGTTTTCCTGCCCACAAGGACTTACTATCTAAATTATACCTCAGGTTATAGAGAGTGAAAGGACTTACACAAGGTCACGAGCAGTCATCATGGGAGAAGTGGAATTTGAACCCTTCCTTCCTAACTAGTGCTCCAATTACTAGGATACTTCCCCACTCTTGTTCAAGGTAAATTAATAGTTGAAGACACTTCAGAAAGCAAGGCGATGTTAGAAAGAGTAGGTCACAGTGGAGCAGTCTTCAAATTAAACTAAAGCAAGCAGGGTTAATGGTAGAAGCATGCATTACAGCTAAAAAATACAACATTGTACAGTGTGAAGTCACTAGCCATGCTCATTTTTGGTTGGCATCCCACTGTAAACATGACACAATGTTTGCTTTAGAAGTCATCAAGCACCTTTGCCAAATTAAACATTTCTAATCAAGACTGAACTTGAATATTCCCATCCGAAAAGAGAAAGTCACAAATAGCAATAAGCTAGGTCAGCAGTCTCCTTCAATCGGTTAACTTGTCAGTATTTCAAATAGAACAGAACTAGCAACAGCACAGATTTCCATGGGGATGCTAATTATAATATTTAGTAATTTAAATGCTGAGACTCCTTACTATGTAAAAACCAGGAAAAGCAACACTCAGCTGTAGCAATGGTAGTGTTCGAATAGGTAGCGTTATGTGCACCCTCTCTAATCCATGCTACTACTACTGGTCATTTGTATAGCGTTACAAGGCATACGCAGCACTGTACAGACATATGTAAAAGAAAGTCCCTGCTCATCAGAGCTTACAATCTAGTCAAGACAGACAACACAATAGCTGAGGACAAGGACACATCTAGGGGAGTGGCAAGGAAAACACATCGGAGACCAAGCGGATGAGGATCCAAAAGCAGACTCAAAGAGGTGAGGTTTCAGCCTGGATTTGAAAAGATCCAGCAATGAAGCCTGACGTACAGACTCAGATGGTTTGTTCCAGGTGTAAGGAGCAGCAGGGTGGAAGGATTGAAGTCTTGGCGTGGGCAGTAGCAGGGAAGGGCACAGATAGAAGGGATCTGCCAGAAAAGCAGAGCACCCGAGGAGGGGTGTAGGGAGAGATAAGAGAGGAAAGGTAGTGAGGATCAACAGAATGAGTGCACTTATAAGTCAGTAGGAGAAGTTTGAATTGGATACGGAAATAGATAGGGAGCCAGCAAAGTAACTTGAGAAGAGGGGTTATATGAGCATCTAGAGGCTGGCAGAAGATTAGTCGTGCAGCTGTGTTTTGAACAGATTGAAGAGGAGAGAGATGATTCAGAGGGAGACTAGCAAGGAGGAGGTTGCAATAGTCTAGACAGGAAGTAGTGTGTGTAGAAAGGAAGGGATGTTATATAGAAAAAAGCGACAAGTTTTGGCTCTCTGTTGGCAGGGGCTGCCCAAGGGGGGTGCGGGGCCATGTGCGGAGACTCGGTGTGGGGCCTCATTTGCATAAGTGGCCTTATTTGCATAAATATTTGCATAATGCTAACATACACTAACTTTTAGTAAACATGTCTCTTAATGAGTGTATGGATAAAGACAGACTAAAAGATTTCTACATTACTATAATCCAGTGCCAACCGCCAGGCACATTAGGAACTACTACAAACACTGCCCATTTAGAACCAATAGCAAACCCGCCGTATCCTAACAGTACTACCAGGACTCACAAAGCACCATACTCTACCTATCAAAAGGCAACACTGCAAATATTAAACCAATACATTTCAGAGAACAACAATAAATGACCTACTGGGGAAAGAGAACAAGTGGCAATGTCAAATAGGAATTACATAAACAGAATAACTCAGCTCAGTTACACATGCAGAACATAGACCATCACCAAACAAGGAATCACAATTTAGAAACAGGAAGGCAATAATTAAACTGGGAACCCCAAAAGCCAAACTTGGAATGTACAACAACACTGTAGAAATAAAACTATAAATTAATTTCCTCTTGTACCAAACAAAGCGCAGACGTTAATGATGCACATTTCCCAGAGCTTTCATATTCCAGTTAATAAATTCAAAATAAAGAGATATCTTTCTACCTTTTGTGCATTTTTTTTTCAGTTGCTATTGCTCCAGCTACTTTCTTCTGGTTTCTTCATGTTTTCTGCTAACTCTCCATCATCTGCTGTCCATTTGTCCTTTCTTCTCTCTTCTAGTTTTTTTTTCCATTCTCTCTCTCTACATCTGCTTTAACATACTAATCTTTCTCCTTTTGCTCTTTCCTCATTCCTATTTCATCCACTCAAATTTTACCCCTCCATCCTCAATCCCCACTTACTCTCCCAATACCCGGCCAATTGTAGATTTTTTATCCCTCCCACACAAAATATTTTTCCCCTCTCCATTTTACTCTCCCAGCCCCATCCCATTCTAATACTCCCCCAACATCAGCTCCCTTCTAGTTCCAGCCTCACCCAGCATCCATTCCCTTCTAGTCCCTGCATCAGCCCATTTCCAGTCCTAGCCCCCCATCAGCCCATTTCCAGTCCTAGCAACCCCCCCAACCCAATACCAGTCCTAGACCCCCCCATCAACCCACTTCCAGTCCTAACCCCATCAACCCATTTCCAGTCAGCCCCCCATAGCCCATTGCCAGTCCTAACCCCCCCATCAGCCCACAGCCCATTACCAGTCCTAACCCCATCAGCCCACCTCAAGTCCTAACCCCTCCCCATCAGTCCATTTCCTGTCCTAGCCCCCCCCATAGCCCATTATCAGACAGCCCCCATCAGCCAACAGCCCATTACCAGTCTTAACCCCCCCATAGCCCATTACCAGTTCTAATCCCCCCAACAGCCCACAGGCCATAACCCGACCAAACCCCATCAGCCCACCGCAAGTCCTAACCCCTCCCCATCAGCCCATTTCCTGTCCTAGCCCCCCAATAGCCCATTTTCAGTCCTAACCCCCCATTGCCCATTACAAGACGTAACCCCCAATCAGCCCACAGCCAATTACCAGTCCTAACCCCATCAGCCCACCTCCAGTGTTAACCCCCCCCCCATCAGCCCATTTCGTCCTAATCCCCATCACCCAATTTTCAGTTTAAGCCCCCCATACCCCATTACCAGTCCTAACCTCCCCATCAGCCCACTCCCAGTCCTAATCCCACCAGCCCATTTCCAATCCTAATCCCCCATCACCCAATTTTTAGTTTAAGCCCCCCATAGCCCATTACTAGTCCTAACCCCCCATCAACCCACTTCCAGTCCTGATCCCATCAGCCCATATAAAGACTTAGCTCCCCCATAGCCCATCACCACTCCTAACCCCCCCCGCCCCCCATAGCCCCAAACCACACCAAAACTGTCCATTGAGCGAGAATGTTTTTTGGACAGGGCCCCCCCGTTCAGGGGGCCCCCCGCCAAAAACATTCTGATCCGCACGTAAAATGGAACAAAAAAAAAACACACGCTGTCTTCTCCCGCTGCCGGGGCCGCCGCGGCAGAATCGAGTGTGCTGCGGGGCCCCCCCTGCCCAGCAGAGCCTGCCCTCCCCTGTATCCGCTCTCTCGTACAGCTGCCTGCAGTCTCACGCGCCAACTTTCAGAGCGCGAGGGGAGAGTTTCTCCCTCGCTGCTCTGTTAAGCCTGCGGGGGCTGCCCCCGCGGGCTTAACAGAGCCGCGAAAGGAAAACTAGTCCCTTCGCGCTTTGAAAGCCGGCGCGTGAGACTGCAGGCAGCTGTACGAGAGAATGGATACAGAGGAGGGCAGGCAGAATGTTTTTTGCGCGGGGCCCTCTGAAACGCGGGGCCCTGTGCAAAAAACATTCTCGCTCAATGGACGGGCCAGCCCTGTCTGTTGGATGTGCCCAGCACAAGAGAGAGTACAGTCAAAGATGACTCCCAAGGTTGCAAGCTGAGGAAACAGGGAGGAGCGTAGTATTATGTCACAACCTCATCCCTTTAGCCACGTG